>JAPXFY010000053.1:47500-97500 GCA_030674185.1 Monoplex corrugatus | reverse complement strand
ACCATTCACATCCTACAGCGCATTCAAAACAATGCTGTACGCCTTGTACTCAAAAAGAAAAAAGCTGACCACATATCTCCTCTCCTGGCACAACTTCACTGGCTCCCTGTATCAAAGCGCATACAGTACAAACTAGACACCATGTGCTACAAAAGCCTCAATAACGCAGCCGCCGATCACCTCTCAAGCCTACTTGAGATCTGTGTTCCCTCACGTACCCTCCGCTCTGCCTCCGATCCTCTGACTTTTCGCTTTCCACGCACTAAGCTCAATACCTATGGTCCACGAGCCTTCTCTGTTTCTGGTCCACTCTCCTGGAACAAACTTCCTCTCTCAGTCCGTCAGCAACCTACTTTTGTCTCCTTCAAGTCCGCTCTCAAAATTCACCTTTTCTCCTCTGCATAAAATCCTAACCTCACTCAACCCCCCTCTGCAGCCTGTCTCCGCTCGGAGGGGAATCACATTGTTATAATATATAATTGTATATGATATGCTCTCTATAATTTTCCATTGCTTTTATTCTTGCTTTTATTGCTTTTATTCTTTCTCACCATTTACAGCCATGCGTGTGTGTGTGTGTGTGTGTGTGTGTGTGTGTGTGTGTGTGTGTGTGTGTGCGCGCGTGCATGTGTGTGCGTGCGTACGTGCGTGCGTGCGTGCGTGCGTGTGTGTCTGTTTCAGCGCTTAGATTTGATTTTATCAAGATTTTGCGCTATGTAAATATTGTAATTATTATTATTATTATTATTATTAAACAGTAATACAGAGAAGACACAAGACGTGGCCATGTGTAAACAGTAATACAGAGAAGACACAAGACGTGGCCATGTGTAAACAGTCATACAGAGAAGACACAAGACGTGGTCATGTGTAAACAGTAATACAGAGAAGACACAAGACGTGGCCATGTGTAAACAGTAATACAGAGAAGACACAAGACGTGGTCATGTGTAAACAGTAATACAGAGAAGACACAAGACGTGGCCATGTGTAAACAGTAATACAGAGAAGACACAAGACGTGGCCATGTGTAAACAGTCATACAGAGAAGACACAAGACGTGGTCATGTGTAAACAGTCATACAGAGAAGACACAAGACGTGGTCATGTGTAAACAGTCATACAGAGAAGACACAAGACGTGGCCATGTGTAAACAGTAATACAGAGAAGACACAAGACGTGGTCATGTGTAAACAGTAATACAGAGAAGACACAAGACGTGGTCATGTGTAAACATTAATACAGAGAAGACACAAGACGTGGTCATGTGTAAACAGTCATACAGAGAAGACACAAGACGTGGCCATGTGTAAACAGTCATACAGAGAAGACACAAGACGTGGCCATGTGTAAACAGTAATACAGAGAAGACACAAGACGTGGTCATGTGTAAACAGTAATACAGAGAAGACACAAGACGTGGCCATGTGTAAACAGTAATACAGAGAAGACACAAGACGTGGCCATGTGTAAACAGTAATACAGAGAAGACACAAGACGTGGCCATGTGTAAACAGTAATACAGAGAAGACACAAGACGTCGCCATGTGTAAACAGTAACACAGAGAAGACACAAGACGTGGCCATGTGTAAACAGTAATACAGAGAAGACACAAGACTTCGCCATGTGTAAACAGTAACACAGAGAAGACACAAGACGTGGCCATGTGTAAACAGTCATACAGAGAAGACACAAGACGTGGCCATGTGTAAACAGTAATACAGAGAAGACACAAGACGTGGCCATGTGTAAACAGTCATACAGAGAAGACACAAGACGTGGCCATGTGTAAACAGTAATACACAGAAGACACAAGACGTGGCCGTAATTAGCATGCCATTACTTTTGGTCAGGTCGGATAGGTGTATCCGCTACTGGTAACCTGGAACCCAGTACTACCTGTCACAGGGTCGAATTGCTGGCGACTAAACCAGCACCCCCACCAGTCCTCTCAGGAGGATGGTGAGGAGGGTGGCTAGAAACCCTGGTGGAAATAAATTAGATCCATCAAAGGGCGCCAGCTCTGGAGAGCTACCCGCGGCCATCTAGCTAAGGGAGTAAACCCTGACAGTAAATCCGGTGTGGGGCCCCTAAGGCGGTTGGATGGCAAACTTTGTCACTTTCCGGCAGCTCCTGCGGCCGCGTTGGCACCAAAACGTAACAGCCCTGCTGTTCCTTTGGATATGTCAGCGAGGTGGAGAGGGGGGACAAGTTGCATGGGCAACAGCCTGTCTTCCATATTACACTGCCCAGGCTTACATCCGTCCATTCATCCACAAACACTCTGCACCTACAACCTGGAGAGGACACTCCAGCCTCGCTACTAACACTAGTGTCGGCACAACACGGAAGCAACAGATACCGGTGATAAGTCATTGCTCAACTGGCGTAGAGCTGACGCCAGGGTTGCTTTTGACGGTGGGAGAGACCTTCGTGTCTTACTGGACAGCTACCGCCCACCTAAGCTGGGCAGCCCCCAGCCAGTTAGGTGCTGTCCCGCCACGACCTGCCTTCTTCATTGGGTGCATGAAGGTTAGGAGAAAATCTGACAAGCAGGTCGTTAATTACCGCACCAAACAAAAAGAAAAATTCAAATTCAAGAAACGGATCAGGAAAAGGATCAGCAGTGAAACTGGGCTGTTGGAATGTCCGAACAATGATGCCTGGGCTCTCCCAAGATCTGCAAGACATCAGAGACGCCAGAAAAACCGCCGTCATAAACAGCGAACTAAAGAGGCTCAATGTGGACATTGCCACTCTGCAGGAAACACGGCTGGCTGACTCAGGAACACTAAAGGAAAGGGACTACACCTTCTTCTGGCAAGGAAAGAGTTCTGATGCCCCAAGAGAGCACGGAGTAGGCTTTGCAGTAAGGAACAGCCTGCTGAACATGATTGAACCAGGCAGCGGCGGTTCAGAACGACTCTTGACTCTCCGCCTCAACACCACCGAAGGCTATGTCACGCCAGAGTGGGTGCAGACAATGACTCATGGCCCTTCTGCCTCGGTTCCTTTGGAGTGGGGAAAATGAATGAGAATGGACAGCGACTGCTTGAGTTTTGCGCCTGCCATGAACTGTGCATCGCCAACCCCTTCTTCAAGACGAAGCCTCAGCACAAAGTCTCCTGGAGGCATCCCCGCTCAAAACATTGGCACCAACTGGATTTGATCCTAGCAAGACGTGCCGCTATCAAAAACGTTCTCCACACTCGCTCTTATCACAGCGCAGTCTGCGACACAGACCACTCTCTGGTATGTTGCAAGATCAGGCTACAACCAAAGAAGTTCCACTGCTCAAAGAAACAAGGGAACCCTCGCATTGACTTCAGCAAGATGTCTCAGCCAGATCTTGTAGAACAGTTCGCAGAGGCCTTTCAGAGAGAATACGATGCACTGCAGCCCAGAGACTCTGCCACTGAGAGATGGGAAACGCTACGAGACACCATGCACCGCATTGCTATGGCCACCTTTGGGAAGAAAACTGTGAAGTCCCACGACTGGTTTGAGGCCAAATCATCAGAGATGACTCCCACTGTTGAGGCCAAGCGTGCCGCACTCACCAAGTATAAGCGGTCACCCAGTGAGAAGAACCTGCAAATCCTCAGGGCTGCCAGAAGTAAGGTTCAGCTTAACGCCAGGCGCTGCGCAAACGAGTACTGGACAGAGCTCAGCGAAGAGATACAGAGTGCTGCTGAAAGAGGCAACATCCGAGGAATGTATGATGGCATCAAGAAGGCACTGGGACCAACACAGAGCAAGATCACCCCCCTCAAATCCTCCACTGGGGAAGTAATCAGCAATCCTAGCCAACAGATGGAAAGATGGGTGGAACACTACTCCAACCTCTACTCCACACAGAACATGGTGTCCCCCTTAGCCCTCGATGCCATCAAGTGCATGCCGGTAATGGAAGAACTTGATGCAGAGCCAACTGCGGATGAACTCAGCAAGGCCATTGATAGCCTGGCATCAGGGAAGGCACCTGGCAACGACGGAATTCCCCCAGACCTCATCAAGCACTGCAAGATTCTCTTCTGCACCCTTTGCACGCAGTTCTCTGTCAGTGTTGGAATGAGGGAGCTGTACCACAGGACATGAGGGACGTCAAGATCGTCACCCTGTACAAAAACAAGGGCGAAAGGAGCGACTGCAACAACTACAGAGGTATCTCGCTCCTCAGCATTGTTGGCAAAGTCTACGCTCGGGTCCTCCTAATCCGCCTGCAGAAACTGGCTGAACGCGTCTACCCGGAATCACAGTGTGGTTTTCGAGCAGAGAGATCCACGGTAGACATGGTCTTCTCCCTTCGCCAAATCCAGGAGAAGTGCAGAGAGCAGCGGATGCCCCTGTATGTGGCATTCATTGACCTCACCAAGGCCTTTGACCTAGTCAGCAGAGATGGCCTTTTCAGGGCTCTCCGAAAAATCGGCTGCCCCCCCAAACTGCACAGCTTAATTGAGTCCTTCCACTCAAACATGAAAGGGACGGTGCAGTTCAACGGAAACCTCTCCAAGCCCTGCGACGTACGCAGCGGTGTGAAACAAGGCTGCGTCCTGGACCCAACCCTCTTTGGAATCTTCTTCGCTCTCCTCCTGAGGCATGCGTTCAGCACAGCGCAAGAAGGGATCCACCTGCGGACCAGATCAGATGGCAGGCTCTTCAACCTCACCCGCCTCAGAGCAAGGACAAAGGTCCGTGAAGCCCTCATCAGAGACATGCTATTTGCCGACGATGCCGCAGTTGTGACCCATACTAAGCGGGACTTGCAGTCACTAATGGACCGCTTCTCCCAGGCCTGCAAAGATTTTGGTCTGACCATCAGTCTTAAGAAGACAAACGTCGTGGGCCAAGACACGCCATCTCCACCAGCCATCACCATTGATGACTACGAGCTTGAAGCCATCCATCAGTTCACATATCTTGGGTCCACCATCACCGATAACCTCTCTCTTGACACAGAGATCGACAAGAGGATCGGGAAGGCAGCCACAACACTAGCCCGCCTCACACAAAGGGTGTGGACAAATCCCAAGCTGACCACGAAGACAAAGATGGCTGTATACAACGCCTGTGTCCTCAGCACCTTGCTGTATGGCAGCGAGGCGTGGACCACGCATGCTCATCAGGAGAAAAGGCTCAATACCTTCCACCTGAGAAGCCTACGGCGCATACTTGGCATTTCCTGGCAAGACAAGGTGACCAACACCGAAGTCCTAACCTGCGCTGGCCTCCCAACCATGTATACCATGCTGAGACAGCGTCGGCTGCGCTGGTTGGGCCACGTTCGCCGTATGGAAGATGGTCGCATCCCAAAAGACATCCTTTATAGTGAGCTTGCCACAGGGCAGAGAAACATTGGCCGCCCACAGCTGAGATACAAAGACGTTTGCAAGCGTGACATGAAGGCGCTTGAGATCAACACTGAGTCCTGGGAGGACCTCGCAGACGACCGCAACAGCTGGAGAACTACTCTCAAGAAACAGCTGCGGATTGGTGAGGACAAATTGTCAGCTGCTGCAGCAGAAAAGCGAGTTCGCAGAAAAGGGATGACAGCCAACAGACCAGCATCAGCATACACATGCGACCGATGCGACAGAGACTCCTCTCTTGCATTGGTCTGTACAGTCACAGGCGACGCTGCTTGGACCAAGCAGACAGCCCATCTAGACATTAGAACGGATGTACTTTGTCCATGGTCAGTCATGACCGAGGGAGGCCTACTACTACTACTTTTGGGACTGGAGACTAAAGCCATGACGAATATGTTTGACGCTAAGCTTTAAAGCCAAAGTGATAAGCCATGACACCGGTCTCCGTTATCTTGACAACATACAAACAGCTACAACAACACATAACAAAATGTTACAAATAAATCAAAACAACAACCAAATGCTTCATGTTGTGGATAAAAAATACTGTATTTTCTGTTTGTCAGGCAACCCTCTATAATGTAGGACAAGTGTCAGTCAACAATGTTTAGTATATATATATAAACATGGGTTTGATTTTTTTTGTGGTTCATGTTTGTTTGAAAGCTGGCAGTCAGTGTGATTCAGTTTACTGTTTTTACAAAACAAAACGCTGGGAAAACCACGCAAGTCACCCCGAAATGTAGGATTAGGCATTTTAACAGCCTGAGTCTGTGTTCTTACCTGTCATTAATTCTGTCATTTTTCATATCACGAAAGAAAAAAAGACGGAGCAAAACATTTTAAAGAATTGAAGCATGTTTAAAACAAGACATGACGAGAGAATAATAATCATTGCTTATTGTAACAATGTTACACATACAAAACTCAAAAGCAGGGTGTTGTCAAGTTTTCTAAAATCAAAAGACTGTTTCGTATTTTACGTGCAACACAACGTTTAGCTGTGTACAGAACAACGTGCAAAGATAACAGTTTAGCAGTAAATCTTTGGAAATATTTGCGATACTAGAATGATTCAGCCTATGGTGTTTACCTGTGTGAGTACATAGGTGAGTGTGTATTGAGTCTGTGTGTGTATAGCGCACTGCATCGTGGTGTGAAGCTGCAGCTCGCTTAACTGGTGGAAGTTATGTTGAAATCGCCTGCGCATTAAATAAAGAGAAATGCTGTTTAATAAACAGTTCAGAACAGAAGTCGCTAATTTTCTGAAGACGAAACATGACAGTACAGTCATTGTGATCAGTAGTGGGACAGAAAACCACCACACACAGAAAAATAAACCCATAGTGGAAAGCTCCACACACACGTCACGGTATAAAACGAGATATTAACATGAACTTAAAGGAAAATAAAATCAACTGAAGAGCGCTCGGCATGTAAGGTTAGTGACCACAATGCAAGGAACTTGTGAGAATGTTTGCAACCAGTACGACAGGAACACAACTGCACAGCGTCATATCATTGACTGCTGGACAATAAATCAAGTGACTTGTCAGTGAAGAAAATATTCTTGTTGTCACTCACGCCATATCTTGACACAAACCGTTTGTGTAATTCCCTTTTCATTGTTATTCTATTTTTGTCAGTTATACTATTTTTGTCAGTTATTCTATTTTTGTCAGTTATTCTATTTTTGTCAGTTATACTATTTTTGTCAGTTATACTATTTTTGTCAGTTATACTATTTTTGTCAGTTATACTATTTTTGTCAGTTATTCTATTTTTGTCAGTTATACTATTTTTGTCAGTTATTCTATTTTTGTCAGTTATACTATTTTTGTCAGTTATACTATTTTTGTCATCATACTATTTTTGTCAGTTATTCTATTTTTGTCAGTTATACTATTTTTGTCAGTTATTCTATTTTTGTCAGTTATACTATTTTTGTCAGTTATACTATTTTTGTCATCATACTATTTTTGTCAGTTATTCTATTTTTGTCAGTTATACTATTTTTGTCAGTTATACTATTTTTGTCAGTTATTCTATTTTTGTCAGTTATACTATTTTTGTCAGTTATACTATTTTTGTCAGTTATACTATTTTTGTCAGTCTATTTGTCACTGTAACCAACACACCACGACATAAATCATGGATGTTCACTGTACTATCTAAAACATTTTCTCGTGATTTATGGCATGATTCCAACTTGAAGAAATACTTTCCTTTTTCAGCGTGAGAGGGGGGAGGGAGGGGATAATGGGTATAGCATATGCTTTGTTAGAAAATAAATCATATTCATTTGTGATTGAGAAGATATATTTGTGTGTGTGTGCGCGCGCGCGCGCACGTGCGCGCGTGTATGTGTCTATGTGTGTGTGTGTGTGTGTGTGTGTGTTTTGCGTGCGCACGTGTGTGCCCGCATGTGTGTAGAAGCCATTCATTATAAATAATGTCTGAGGCTTCTCTCAGTACATAATGAAACATCTGGCAAGAATAGACGAACAGAATTTAGCAATGTGTATGTTTAATCAACATAATGTGAGCTGGTATGCACATAACTCCTGACAGCTGCAACATTCCACAGAGCGCAAGCTAGGCCTATTTTTAGAACTGGAGAAAATCAATGAGTACTTCTTCTTCTTCCATGAGTTACTTGTTCATTGCCCAACGATTTCAAGATGAAATCTGCGCCACGTTCTCTTTATGTATACGTCGATTTATTGGAAATGAAAAGCAAGAAAGTAAAAGAGATCAGTAGAACATGAAAATCTAGATTCTGTATTGAATTGTGATGAGTAACCTTACCAAAGTAGGACAGTGTTAAATGACTTAAAGAGTGAATTTAGAGCTCACTATCTGAAGGACGTGACGATAATGTAGAGTTTTGTCATCACTGGCAAAATATAGCCAAGTTGTAAGCAACAGCAACAACAACAATAAATGAAGATTGAGTGGTATGCTTTTCCCATTTTACAGCGTGTTAGATCTCTGTTTGACAAGGTATCAACATCTTGATGGCAGTTTTCTGAGTGTGCACGCCTCAATATTCTTGCTCGATGCCACCTTATCTGATTAAATTGAATTGCTACGGACCCAGACTTAGGCAAGATGATTTTCGTAGAGAAGAACTCACCAGAAAAGATCATTCTCAAGGCAAGCCAGTGTCAACCATTCTGAAACACATCTTCTGTAGACAACTTGCACACGCTCACAACACAACGTACACAACACAGCCAGGTCATTTGGTACAATTTAGCTCGCCCGTCAGTATCGTCTGTTCACACCATTTTGTTACTTGACAAGTCTGTTACACGAGCCTCGATTCGTCATAGTGTCAACATATGTTGCTTCATCATTAAGAACTAGAATAACTGCCAAAACAGACATTTTATATAATGTAGAACACTTAAAAAGTGAACTGATTCCTGAAAAAAATGGTTGTTTTGTGAATTGTTGGCTCACGTTGAAAGGACAATGGATGACAACCGCTTTATTTATACCTAAACAAGTTTTGTCTCCAAACGTGATAGGTGTGATAACTTAAATCATCATCATGTGCCATGCTGCATGGTGTTGGTGATCATGACCCTCCATACGATCTATCTTTTGTCACTGCAAGTGTATCTCCAACCATTTACTCCCTATCCACTTTGTAAAACTGTTTGAAACTGGTGCTCTTTTTCCCTCCAGCTTTTCTGTTGTAACTAGGTGCTCAATTTTACTTGTCTCATAACATCTCCCATGGATATTGCTTGGATCTTCCTAAAGTTTTACTTTCCTGTTCTGTTTTTGTTTGCATCTTTCAATACCGTCTCCTTTGTTTCTTTGCTGCTCATATATCCCTTCAGTTTCTTCTTGGATACCACATTTCAGCTGCTTCAGTCTTGTTCTAACTTTGTTGACTGTCCAAGCTTCACATCTTACTGGCATTGAACAAGTTTTGATTTGTTTTGTCCATGTCCTTGTACACACCACAGAAGGGCTCCTGTCTGTCCATACAGTTATTGACGATAAGCCAACTTATTCAGTCCCGTGCAGAGCTTCGATATCAATAATAACATCAACAATGATAATATTGATAGTAATAACAATACTACTAATAATAATATAGTATAACAACAGCGATAATAATATGACATTATACAGTGCCAAATATTGACACACAATCAAATCAAAGTGAACAAGCTCATCGGTCACCAAAGCTCACACCCACAACGACAAACACTCAAGTGTACACAACACACTCAGACCAGGAGGGGAGAAGGACAAAATGGTGGGCACACAGAGGAGGAATCTTTGCTGGACACAAAGGTGTGTCTTCATATTACATTTGACTGTGTGACTGTCCAATAGACAGGGGAGATCACTGCTGGACACAAAGGTGTGTCTTCATATTACATTTGACTGTGTGACTGTCCAATAGACAGGGGAGATCACTGCTGGACACAAAGGTGTGTCTTCATATTACATTTGACTGTGTGACTGTCCAATAGACAGGGGAGATCACTGCTGGACACAAAGGTGTGTCTTCATATTACATTTGACTGTGTGACTGTCCAATAGACAGGGAGATCACTGCTGGACACAAAGGTGTGTCTTCATATTACATTTGATTGTGTGACTGTCCTATAGACAGGGGAGATCACTGCTGGACACAAAGGTGTGTCTTCATATTACATTTGACTGTGTGACTGTCCAATAGGCAGGGGAGATCACTGCTGGACACAAAGGTGTGTCTTCAAATTACATTTGACTGTGTGACTGTCCAATAGACAGGGGAGATCACTGCTGGGCACAAAGGTGTGTCTTCATATTACATTTGACTGTGTGACTGTCCAATAGACAGGGGAGATCACTGCTGGACACAAATGTGTCTTCATATTACATTTGACTGTGTGACTGTCCAATAGACAGGGGAGATCACTGCTGGACACAAATGTGTCTTCATATTACATTTGACTGTGTGACTGTCCAATAGACATGGGAGATCACTGCTGGACGCAAAGGTGTGTCTTCATATTACATATGACTGTGTGACTGTCCAATAGACAGGGGAGATCACTGCTGGACACAAATGTGTCTTCATATTACATATGACTGTGACTGTCCAATAGACAGGGAGATCACTGCTGGACACAAAGGTGTGTCTTCAAATTACATATGACTGTATGACTGTCCAATAGACAAGGTGACAGCTCATTCCAGTTGCATGGACCTGGAAGGTGGAATTGTGATTTCCTGGAAGATACAAAAAGTGGTGAAAAAAAACCCATGCAAATAGCAGAACAATTCTGCAAGTAGTAGATCAGTGTGGCTTCATTAGCAAATACAAAGTCTGGTGCCTGTGGATCACACTGATTCTCAGGTTCGTCTGGCCTCTAATGACATACACAATCAGTAGTAGCACAGTGAATCCATGGAGGCCAAAATCAACAAATAAACAGGGAACTGGCTTGGTGTCCCATCGTGTCTCACTGATACTGCGCTCTATTGTCTGCAGGCAAATCTGAAGCTGCCCTTTACAATCCATCATTGAGGTGTACATGGTGGGAAAGGTCAGGTTTCTGAGCATGCTTGAGGATTTAGAAGATATGTTGTGAGATCAACAGAGCCTGATCTGAAGATTGGCAGAAAGTATAAAGTCCATGAGGTAGTGGACACAGTGTCAGAACGCCTCGTGATCAGAGAAATAACAGGTCACGCACAAACCAATAGGCAGGGACTGGGGTTCACATAAGTGGAATGGTGGTCAACGGCCAAAAGGAAAAACAAAAACAGACATGGTGATACAGGAGGTTAATGAAGAACAGGATGTCAACAGAATCCAGAAGGAAGTTCAACAAGGCTGACAGGGGCAATGGACAATGTTAGAATGGTGCACTCCAAACAAGTCTCAGCTATAATGACATATGCATGTGGCCCCTATCAGCATCAGTTTCATTCTCAGATCCATATATGACTTCCTCCCTCGAATGCAGGTCCAGTAAATGAGGAAGTCAGATAACCTTGCATGTCTGTTCTGCCAGTGCAAACAGTGAAACATGTACTGCGCTTATGCACAGTGGCACTGGCCCAAGAATGATACAGATGGAAACACAATCAACTGCTTCAAGAGATCACGTAAGTGATCAGAGCTGCCGGGAAAAACCCACGCCACCAGATACTCCTGCAACCTTCTATGTGGCAGGAGACAGCAAACTGTGGCCTGAAAAAGCTGTGACATCCAGAGCGTGGACGTGGGATCAATTGGACGGAGATGACTGGGAATACACAACAGAGCTTCCAAAATGAAAACGAAAACGACACCAGACATCATCAGCAAGAGTGGCATATACCAGACATCATTACCCATTTCCATTCATTACAACAAATGATTCACTGAGCTGTATGAAAGTAGAAAAGACGAAAGGTAATCTGGATTTCACGCCAAAGTTCTCGCAATAGACTCTGGAGCAACAAGGTTGATAGCAGCATCTGCCCATGACCTCATGAAACAGATCTCGATTTCTAGGAAGGAGATGACTAGAGCCCTGAAGGCAACAGCTGAAATAGCTGAAAAGAGTTCCAGCTGGATCTGATCGAGGAAAAACAAAAGTGAATTTCATAAGACTTAAAATTCCCTTATATGTTGCCAGTGTCCAGTGTATGATGGATAGAGTGATTAAAACATCCGTCACAATGGTGACATGGTGCTAAGACGTCTAACCACATTGGATGTGTGGGTTCACACTCTGGTGGATGGCTCATTTTTATTTCACAAATTACCTCTGCTGAGGGACGTCCAGGAGTCATGACCTGAATACTGCCTGGTCCTTTAGAGTGTAAGAAGTTTAGGGCCAAAACACTTGTCACAGATTTTGTTCTAGATTAATAATTTCCCAATTGATGACTATGTACAGACCTTTTGTTGTACTAATACCAGGTATTGTCCAGAATGTTTTCTTGCATATGCTCATGCGTAACGTACCACGTTACAGCCACTTCACTGCTGCCACAAGTTCCTCACAAAGTATTGGGAAGTCATTTTCGTTTGATGAATCTTGTACTATTAGCACACTTGGATCTCCTTTGCTGTTTATTGTACAGTTCAGAGCAGTTCTTAGTCAACTTTTCATGTCTTTTTTCTGCGTGAGACATTTGCTATCTATATCCTGAATGATACTGACTTTACTTTGGTTTTGCTTGATCAAGTCTTCAACAGTCTGAAAAGCTTTTGTGTCGTTGTTGTCAAGGTTTTTCTGTGTCTTCACGTTGTTGCTTGATCCAGCTTTCTTCTTTACTCTTCATTCCTTGACCAGTTCTCGTGTGCTTAGCGCTGTATTTCGCCTTTCCTTTCTCAGTTTTCTTTGGTATTTCTAAACTCCTTCTAGTGCCATACATCTCCAGACATTATTTGTGATCTTTGGCTTCATTTTCTGTTGGCTTTTCCCGTGGACCTCTGTTGTTGTTCCAGTCATCACTGTAAGAGATGGAGTGAGGTCTGTGGCACACAAAGGAATAAAAGGGTGGAGGACGTGTAGATGGAAAGCTTTGATTGGTATGAGGGAGGGGGATACACCCGTTTCCAACTCTGTTTATCTATGCAACAAACGAGCATTAGTCCACCAGAGAACGTTGACCACAAGTGGTTATTACGTGATTTTGTTTGATTCGGTAGTATGCATCGTATGTTGCATTGTGACTCTGATAGCTTGCTGTTGGTGACTGTTGCGTACACGCAACTGGTGTAGAAATGAAATTGGCTTGTTGTTTTTCTGTGATGCTTGGCTCAAATTGGTTGTGAGATCTTCAAGATTTTCTTCAAACAGTAGTAGTGAGCGAATTTTCTTCCCATGGCCATCTGCAACTGTTCAGCGATGTCAGGAAGTTTCAGCCTGTCAAGGGTGGTTTTGAGACCACTTTGTTTCATTTTGTTTTCTTCAACCTTACTTTAACGTTCATTATGCAAAGGTCAGCTCCTGAAAACGTCCTTGTTTAAACCACATTGATGACCTGTTGCAGTTCTTTACAAGGATGTACTATATATGGCTGTGATACTGACTGTCTGGGCAATGCTATGTCCATCGTTACAATACTTAATGTTTACCAAGAATGTTTGCAAGAACTAAGTCATTATCACTGGTGAATTCTAGCAGGCGTATCCCCTATCATTCGTAATCTCATTACGAAAAGGAACATAGAAAATTCTCCAGTCGTCTTGGGCATTTACACCAAACTTGGCGTTCCAGTCACCCTGAACAATGATCATGTCTTCCATGCCAATTGTGCTGATGACCATTTGAAGCTGAGTGTAGAATTCTTCTATTTGACCATGATCACAGTTTGATGTGGGAGCTATATCTACACTACCGTGGTGTTGACTGATTTCGTTCACAGGCAGCTTGTCATGATCCTGTTGGAAACAGGATGGTATCCTGGTACAGCGTACTTGATGTTGTTGTTGATCTAAACACCACTCCATGTGCATGTTTTTTTTGTCTTCTTCACTGTAGGACAGGGCATGTCTTCTTCTGTCTGTATTTCTCTGTTGTTTTTCCATCTGACTTCATAGAAATGTCTTGGGCAATCCAAACCTGGTGAGGCCCATCTCTGTCCAGATCAGATTTTGTTGTCTTCGCTCTCCAAACTTTCTCTGCATGTGTTGCAGCATCATCATGTATAAGGTTTCACTGTGTGTTTGCATCGTTTTATTTCTATATGATCTTCAGGTTTTCTGTCTTTGATGTAGATCTTTTTTCTTTTTTTTCAAACAAGGACCAGTCTGTGCATGTGTAAATAAAATTTTGGAATAATGTCATGTGTCTTTTATCAGGATGTTATCATTATTTATTATTGTGAGGATCATTTTATCAGGATGTATTCAACAGTTATTATTGTGAGGATCACTTTCTGAAGTATGTTTGTGAGCTTCCCAGAAAGAGGATGAAAAATGAGATATGTCGGCCATATAACCCACAACACCAACACAACAATAATGACAACGGTTTTGCCAGGAACAGTGGATGCTAAATGAAATCTGAGCAGACCACCCATCTCCTGTATGAACAACATCACCAACAGCAGCGTTTTGAGGGTCTACACTCCTGTATGAATAACATCACCAACAGCAGTGTTTTGAGGGTCTACACTCCTGTATGAACAACATCACCAACAGCAGTGTTTTGAGGGTTTACACTCCTGTATGAACAACATCACCAACAGCAGTGTTTTGAGGGTCTACACTCCTGTATGAACAACATCACCAACAGCAGTGTTTTGAGGGTCTACACTCCTGTATGAACAACATCACCAACAGCAGTGTTTTGAGGGTCTACACTCCTGTATGAACAACATCACCAACAGCAGTGTTTTGAGGGTCTACACTCCTGTATGAACAACATCACCAACAGCAGTGTTTTGAGGGTCTACACTCCTGTATGAACAACATCACCAACAGCAGTGTTTTGAGGGTCTACACTCCTGTATGAACAACATCACCAACAGCAGTGTTTTGAGGGTCTACACTCCTGTATGAACAACATACCAACAGCAGTGTTTTGAGGGTCTACAGTACACAGAATTGACCAACAGGCAGTTGTTGTGACGCTGATGATGTTGGCTGGTGAAGTGATGGGGATGGAACTATTGTGATAATGTCAAACCCGATGGCAGTTCTATGAGTTTATAGCTAAGAAACCATCCACAACACATCTACCGGCATGGGGAATGTTAAATCACATTTGATAGTGATTATACTGACGCTACAAAAATATAAATACACGTCAACATCAACGCAGCAAAAGATCATGTCAATGAAAAGCACTGCAACCATTTCTCATTTTTGCCAGAAGATTAATCATCATCCTGCTCATCATCGTGTGCCCTGCCAATGGCATTGGCGATTATGGCTTTCCATACGTTTCTGTCTCTGTCACTGCAAGTACATCTTTGTCCCTGTCTGTCCTCAGCGACTCTGCAAGTTCGTCCAATATTTTCTCTTTGGGTTTGCCTGGTGTTTTCTTTCCTTCCAGCTTTCCTGTTGTGACCAGGTGTTCTAATTCCCCTTTTCTCACAAATAGTTCCATAAATCTTGCTTGTCTTTTCCTAATCTCCTTTATTAATGATCTCCTTGTGTCTGCTTCCTTCAAGACTGTCACGTTTGTTTTCTTTTTCTGTTCATGGAACTCTCAACATTCTTCTTAGAAACCACATTTCAGTTGCCTCAATTTTGTTCTGACTTATCGTGTTGAATGTCCACGCCTCACAACCGCACAACAGTATCAGTTCTATATGATATTCAAGACCTCTTTTCGTGATGTTGATTGATAGGCATTTGTTGGTAAGAACGCTTTTCATCTTCTTGAATACTATTTCAGCTTGGCCAATTTTGCTGGCTATTTCTGATGTGCATCTACCATCTGGTGAGATGACCATTCCCAGATATTTAGATTTATCAACCCGTCTCAAAGTTGTGCCATTTGCTGTTATTTTGCATGAGGGGATTTCATGTTTTTTTTGTACTGATTACCATGACTTTAGTCGTCTTACTATTTACATCCAACCCTTAATTTTTGCTTCCTATATCTAGTATTTTCAAAAGGTTTTGTAGGTCTTTTGCATTTTCTGCAATTAGCACGGTGTCATCTGGATAACGAATACTGTTTATCATTTTTCCGCCAACCTTTCTCCCAGGCATTCTTCTAGGTTTCGCTGTAAAATGAAAACAAATCTGGTGAAAGAACACAACCCTGCCTGACCCCTCTTTTCATATTTTAGAAAGAGCTTATCATGTTTTCTATTATAATTGCTGCTGTCTGTTCCCAATACGATATTTCTGATTATTCTTAGATCTTTTGCATCAATATTGAGCTTTTTTAGTTGGTTGATTAATTTTCCATGTCTTACCCTATCGAAAGCCTTGGTATAATCAATAAAGCATAAATATAAACCCTTATTCAAATCGACTGAACTCTCTACGATAGTTCTTAGAATGTATATGGCATTAATAGTTCCTTTCCCATCGACAAATCCACACTGTTCTTCTGCTATTTCTCTTTTGATTCAGTTCATTGACCTCATCAGGAAAATAGGAATGTAGGAGCAGAAATTTTTATTCTTACATTTTAAAGAGAAAAATCGTGCTTCACTGGAGCAAATGTATCCATACTTATAACTGAAGTAGTTCCCATTATACAAGCATTGGATTATCTCAAAAACCTTTAGTATGTGTTCTTCAAAGAAGCTTTCTTTGTTGATTCCAACCACGTGTTATGTGCCTGACAGTGTTCTCATACAGAAACAAGACTTGATTCAGTAACTGAGGTCAACCATGACAGTGTTCTCATACACAAACAAGACTTGATTCAGTAACGAGTAATCATGAAGTGTTCTCAACAAAAAGATTTGTTAGTACAAGTTGACAGCAACTGTTTTCTAGTCAATCACATAACAAGATTTGGGTTTAGTCAACCTTAAGAGTCAATCATGCAACAGTGTTGCTCATAACAGAAACAAGACTTGATTTAGTAACTGAGGTCAATCATCACAGTGTTCTCATACAGAAACAAGACTTGATTCAGTAACTGAGGTCAATCATCACAGTGTTCTCATACAGAAACAAGACTTGATTCAGTAACTGAGGTCAATCATACAGTGTTCTCATACAGAAACAAGACTTGATTCAGTAACTAGGTCAATCATCACAGTGTTCTCATACAGAAACAAGACTTGATTCAGTAACTGAGGTCAATCATCACAGTGTTCATCAAACAGAATACAGAAACAAGACTAACTTTCAGTAACTGAGGTAGCAAGGACTAACTTTAAGACTGAGTACAAGGACTAACTATTAGCAGAGTAGCAAGACTAACTTAAGAACGAGAGTAGCAAGGACTACATTTAAACAGATAGCAAGGACTAACTTTAAGACAGAGTAGCAAGGCTACTTAAGAAAGTAGACTATACAAGACAAACTAGAAGTACCTAACTTAAGACAGAGTGCAAGGACTAACTTTAAGACTGAGTAGCAAGGACTAACTTTAAGACAGAGAGAAAGGACTAACTTTAAGACAAGAAAAGAGTAACGAAACAAGAGAAAGGACTAACTTTAAGACACAGTAAAAAGGGACTAACTTGAAGTAAATGAGGTAACTCGGGGGGATCTGATTTAAAGACCTGTACCATGTGATCGCTGAGGGGAAGCACAGGTTGCTGCATAACAGGGTGAGCATGCATCGTACTGCTGATGCGTGGCACTCAGCACACTTTAAGACCTTGGTTACGTCAGCAAGGACTAACTTTAAGACTGAGTAGCAAGACCAACTTTAAGACAGAGTAGCAAGACTAACTTTAAGACAGAGAAGGAAGGACTGACTTTAAGCCTGAGTAGCAAAGACTGATTTTAAGACAGAGTAGTAAGGACTAACTTTAAGACAACGTAGCAAGACTAACTTTAAGAGAGAGTAGCAAGACTAACTTTAAGACAGAGTGGTAAGGACCAACTTTAAGACATATTAGCAAGGACTAACTTTAAGACAGAGTAGTAAGAGCTAACTTTAAGACAACGTAGCAAGGACTAATTTAAGACTGAGTAGCAAGGACTAACTTTAAGACAGAGTAGCAAGGACTAACTTTAAGACAGAGTAGCAAGGACTAACTTTAAGACAGAGTAGCAATGACTAACTTTAAGATAGAGTAGCAAGGACTAACTTTAAGACAGAGTAGTAAGGACTAACTTTAAGACAAAGAAACAAAGACTAACGTTAAGACAGAGGAGAAAGGACTAACTTTAAGACACAGTAACAAGGACTAACTTGAAGGTGGTTTAATGAATGAATGTACACCTCCTCTCCATGGGTGTGGTTGTATCTGCTTTGAAAGCCTGTACCATGTGATCGCTGAGTTGTGTGTGAAGCACAGGGTTGGCTGCAGTAACAGGGTTGATGCATGGGCATCGTTTCTGCTTGATGCGGTGGGTCCTCCAGCTTCAGCCACACTCTGCTGCACGCCATGGATCCTCTGTGTTACAGTCAGCACAATGGAAGCTGTGTACGTTCATACCGGGAGCAACCGGGATTCCCCAAACGGCCTCTAGATTTCATTCAGGGAGTAGCCGGGAGCACGTGCACAGTACTTTTCCGTCACGCTGGGACCTTGAACGCATGGTCACGGCAACTTGGAAAGTCTGTTGGGGGAAAGCTCTGACATGAACACATTGCTATAAACTACTTTAAGGCCACAGTACCACGCTCATTCACAAAGACCGTGAGAAAACTGAGAGCGAGTTCAGAGTGAAACTGATCGCATTCCGCCATGGCTGCCACAGCGGATTCCAGTGCCGAGTTCCACAAAATAGTTGATTATACTGAAGAGGAGTTAGAAGATATTTCAGCAGAATTAAAAAAATATGAAAAATAAATGTTAGAAGAGTCAGACATTGGATTAAATGAAGAATTTTGGGATGACAACGTGCACAGTGACACAGAAGATGATGTTCCATTTGCTGAGCTGTAGCCAACATGGCGACTGGCGACACATGCACAGCCACTGCGTGAGTTCTCTGAGCCCACAGGACCAAGTCACTTATGATTTTGTGACACTCACCTGTGATTCTGCAGGAGTGGACACTACGATGATCGCGTGTGAATAGACTGTGGTGTAAAACATGTAGTTCTAGTGTTGTAAATAGTTGTCTGGAAGCCAGCTATACATAGTAGTAATTAGAAGTAGTTGTAGCAATAGTGAGATAGTTGACAATTATAGTGTGTCACTTGTGACTCGCCCAGTGGGATCTTTTCCACACACACACACACACACACACACACACATGTACACACACACGCACACGTACACACACACACACACATACATACACACACACACACACACACACACACACACACACACACACGTACGCATGAACATACACGCAGCAATATATAATCACAGTATGCCTTTTTATTCATATGAAAAAATGTTATTTTTTTCATTGCACAAGTCAGTGTTTAAAATGTAATATTCTGTGGTTTCTTATGTGTCTTCTTACTTGTATAGCTTTAATGTTTGTTGTTATCTGGTTGTGTATGTAATTGTGAACATTTTATCACCATTTGCCTTTTTTGCAAAATGTAAAGCGCTGGTGAGCATGTTTTTTTTTATGGAATATGCGCTATACAAATAAATATTGTTATTATTATTATTATTATTATTATTATTATTATTATCATTTTCCTTCAGGATGGAGTGGGATCACATCAGGTAGGCTCTCACTTTCATTTCACACGAGCATGTAGCATGGGCATACCAAACTTGCATGATTCCCTGTCACATAGTAGGCCTACTCACGTGGTAGACAGTTAAATCAACTGATCCATTTTGGTTTTTGATGGTAAATGTAACACTGGCAACATTGGCAATTTCGAATAATTTCTATAAAGAGAGATTATTCCTAACACATTCGTGTGAAGAAAATTATTGCTGAACCTAATTCGTTGTGAAGGTGATGTTAAACGCCACGGCCGGAACATTTACTGGTAGGAAACCATAACTTATAGGGCAAGTCGTGGCACCATCCCGTCCGTTACCTGTTTTGATGTCAATGGATATTATATGTTACAGATGGATACAAGACTTGCTTGATTGATTGAGCAATTTTAACTATGAAATGTTATGGAAAAATATCAGGATACACCTAGTTAAACAGTTGATCTGAATTAATTGGAATTTCATATTCATGTGTAGGTATCGCTGTGTGAGACGTGAGCAATAGATTTTGTTGGCATGACTTTAGTTACTGCATGTGGTGATCAATGAAGAATAAGTTTGAGGTTGACAATATAATTCTAACAATAATGAGACGTGTTAGGATTTCGGCTATAGCCTATGTGGTGGGCTGGGCTATAAACATGATGTGATGGGATTTGATTCAGGCATCTTGGCAAAATTCACTGTGCGTCATTAAATGGAGTGTGTGCGTCATGGATACGCACGTAGGCACGTGCACTCGCACGCAAGAGTGCACTTGTACCTATACTTAATGCGTGTATACAAGCTTACACGCACACACAAGTTACTGTTTATGGTTACATACAGTCCACTACATATATACGTGTGCGCGAGCCACATATCCACGTGTACCTATGTAGGTATGCTTTCATATACTGAAATTAGATGTGCTCATAGTTCATAAATATGTATATATGTTTACATTTGTTACGTTGTTGTGTCTGGTACTGCTCCTGTTTATATCTCTGATGTGTTCCATGCCTGTTCTCTTTCCTGTTCTCTTTGTTCTTCTTCTGATACTTGGCTATTTCAACATCCTTTGATACAGATGTAAGACTCACAGTTTCTAATTGTTTCTCCATTCCGTAATTTTGTGGAACAAGCTGCCATTTTATTTGAGAAATGTGTCGATTTTTTTCTCCTTTAAGACTTAATTTAATGCCCATCTTTTCCATAAATCCTTCTGCTTAATTAACCTTGTGGTTATCCTGATCTTAACTTACATTGTTTTAGTGTGTTCTTGTTGTGTCTTGTATAAAGGTGTTCTTGTTGTGTCTTGTATAAAGGTGTTCTTGTTGTGTCTTGTATAAAGGTGTTCTTGTTGTGTCTTGTATAAAGGTGTTCTTGTTGTGTTTTGTATAAAGGTGTTCTTGTTGTGTCTTGTATACAGTTGTTCTTGTTGTGTCTTGTATAAAGGTGTTCTTGTTGTGTCTTGTATAAAGGTGTTCTTGTTGTGTTTTGTATAAAGGTGTTCTTGTTGTGTCTTGTATAAAGGTGTTCTTGTTGTGTCTTGTATAAAGGTGTTCTTGGTGTGTCTTGTATAAAGGTGTTCTTGTTGTATTTTGTATAAAGGTGTTCTTGTTGTGTCTTGTATAAAGGTGTTCTTGTTGTGTCTTGTATAAATGTGTTCTTTTGTATAAAAGTGTTCTTGTTGTGTCTTGTATAAAGGTGTTCTTGTTGTGTCTTGTATAAAGGTGTTCTTGTTGTGTCTTGTATAAAGGTGTTCTTGTTGTGTCTTGCATAAAGGTGTTCTTGTTGTGTTTTGTATAAAGGTGTTCTTGTTGTGTCTTGTATACAGTTGTTCTTGTTGTGTCTTGTATAAAGGTGTTCTTGTTGTGTCTTGTATAAAGGTGTTCTTGTTGTGTTTTGTATAAAGGTGTTCTTGTTGTGTCTTGTATAAAGGTGTTCTTGTTGTGTCTTGTATAAAGGTGTTCTTGGTGTGTCTTGTATAAAGGTGTTCTTGTTGTATTTTGTATAAAGGTGTTCTTGTTGTGTCTTGTATAAAGGTGTTCTTGTTGTGTCTTGTATAAATGTGTTCTTTTTGTATAAGTGTTCTTGTTGTGTCTTGTATAAAGGTGTTCTTGTTGTGTCTTGTATAAAGGTGTTCTTGTTGTGTCTTGTATAAAGGTGTTCTTGTTGTGTCTTGTATAAAGGTGTTCTTGTTGTGTCTTGTATAAAGGTGTTCTTGTTGTGTCTTGTATAAAGGTGTTCTTGGTGTGTCTTGTATAAAGGTGTTCTTGTTGTATTTTGTATAAAGGTGTTCTTGTTGTGTCTTGTATAAAGGTGTTCTTGTTGTGTCTTGTATAAATGTGTTCTTTTTTGTATAAAAGTGTTCTTGTTGTGTCTTGTATAAAGGTGTTCTTGTTGTGTCTTGTATAAAGGTGTTCTTGTTGTGTCTTGTATAAAGGTGTTCTTGTTGTGTCTTGTATACATTTGTTCTTTTTTGGATAAAAGTGTTCTTGTTGTGTCTTGTATAAGGATGTTTTAAGAGTGTTTGCATGATGTTAATTACTATTATTATCATTATCATTATTATCATCATCATCATCATCATCATTATTTATTATTATCATTATCGTTATTGTATTTTTATCATATAATTGTTTCATCTATTGTTATTACTGTCATAATTACCATCATTATTATCTGCACCGTCATCATTCATATTCATATTGATATTCTTTTTGTCATCCCCCATGAGGATGTTGGAGGCTCTTTCAGTATAAATAGTATTCCCACCTTCTGGAACTTCTGTGCTAGAAATTTCCTCTTTTCTGTCACTGTCTTTGTTTCTTTCTTCCTTCCATCTTTGCTTTCTGTTATTTCTTCCTATCATTTTCTGTCTTGCTGGTCCATTCACCTGTGTGTGTTCGATAAAGTCTTCTGCACTTTGTTTTAGGATTGATAACTGGGTACACGTATTTAGTGCATTTTTGGCTCTAGGGAGATGAGATGTGCGAGAGCAGTTTAGGTAGTTTATGCTCGTTTTTATATAATGTTTTGGTGTCCTTAGGTGTGCTTAAATTTGTATTCAGGAATGGTTTTTTTATAAATCCGTTGTGCGATAGATTGGACGGAATGGTCAGCGTTGGGGGCATGTCCTTGGATTGTGTGCGCGAATGCATTGCTGTGTGTACTTGATTTTCTTTTCCTTTTTTGTTGTTGACGTTTAGTATCTTATGAAGTGGTCATAGCCCTAATGTGACTGTATGCAGTCGTCTGGGCTTTAAACAACAATAACAATAACAATAACAGTATTCGTTCTGTCACACTGGATTTTACCATGTGAAACACAGGCTGATACTCGTAGAGAGCACATCGCCGCAGTGCAGCGCCATCCATCTTTTCTGACTTCTAGGGAAGGGACCAGGAAACTTGACCTAGCTCTTCAATATTTTATACCAGGGCAGTCTGGAATGCCGTGCTCTTCACAATGTTCAACTGCTGTGGGATCTTTAGCGTGTGCAAGGCGGAAATCACATGGGTCTGTTTTGGGGGTTTTTCATCCCCTTATGAAAATTTGGACGTTCAAATCGACTTTTTGTCAAAATGAAGAGAAAATTTGAGGTCTCTATGGAAATGAACCTTGAAACTTTCAATTTATTTATTGGCAAGTGAACGTCTGAACCACTCTGCCACTCTTCTATTGTAATTAACATTATCTTATTATTGTCAGTATTATTATTATTATTATTATTATTATTATTATTATTATTATTATCATTAATATTAATGTAACATTATTACTATTGTTACTATTATTACTATTATTATTATTATCATCATCATTATTGTTGTTGCTGTTATTGTTATTATCATTATTATTATTGTTATTACTATTATAACAATCACATCATCATTGTCATCATCATCGTCATCATCATCATCATCACCAGAACAACATGAACATCACCAGCACCAGCATCACTCCTGATCCACAGAACATCAGTGACCTCTGTCCGGGTGTAGACTACATCGTGAATCAGAACCATACAAACTTCACAGTCCTACAGAAAAATGTGTCACGCTGTAGTTATTCGATACTTCGTGGTTTTCGGGCACACCAGGGAGTGGTGTACGGGATGTGTGATGAGTTCACTACTTTCTGTCTTCTGCATGTAGTGGTACCACAGGGTATGTTGGTACGGGTTCGGATCCAACCTTTGGCACACCGGAGTGACCGTTGCAAATGGAGAACACAAATAGTTGAACATTGGGAAACAGGATTCCTTTTTGAATATACAAAAGAAGTGTACATAGAATCATTTGGAAACAGCATTTCTTTTGTGCACTATAACAAGCCTTTAGTCAGACTACATATACAGGCAATTGAGGATCACAGTTTTATTAAGGTATCCACGTCACCCTATTGTGGGTACATGATATTACCACACCAGAGTTGGATTGCTTCTCACGATATCTGGGAAACAGTGACGGCACCTCCTGGCTGTGTCATCATGTTCAGTTTTCCGGGAATATCGTACAGATCGTACAGATCGTACACACCTGAAACGTATGCAGACTTGATTTATACACAGCCAGATACACGTCAAGGTGTCTTGCGTGTGCTCAGTGACAGAAATGTATCACCTCGCGTTTTCTCTACGACACATGTTCAAATTCATGTGAGCAGTCTACGTCGCGTACGATTACATGACAGTGTCAGTCTGAAAATGTTATTTTCCTTTCACCCAGAGACACTTAAACCCCATCAGTTACTCAGTGGACTGTTCAACTGTTCTGTCGATCACTATTCCAGCTTTCAGCATCACCTGGACTGTAACCTGAAGTCAGAGTGTGAAGATGGACAGGATGAAACAGAACACTGTCCCTTCAGCAGTCTTGGTTGTCAGGGTTTGGTGACTTCACGTGACAAATGTTTTGCATATGTAGAACTAGATGCTCATTTGCCTCCTGCAATGGCACCATATGAATGTCAGAAGATGGGTGGACAGCTGGCTTCCATCAAAACCAGTCAGGAACGTGTCGACTTCCTACAAATGGTTAAATACTTGGACAAATTTCGTGTGTTGTCAGGTTTGTCATCAGGCTGGAAGTTTGTGCCTTTTATGTACAGCAAGTTCCGTCATTGGTCTGACAACACAATCGTCTACAACATGGTTCATATCAAGCAGCCCTGGTTCAAACACAAAAGTTTTTTTACACGTCATTGTCTGGAGGCACATAGAATATATAAAGCCGAACCTTCACGCCATATACTTTGTGAAGTGAAATCACAATCACAAAACCTGTATTCTGTTAAAACAGTAATGTTCCCTGTTTTAGACACAGCCCTGTCCCTTTTGACACAGACACAGCAGACATTATCAGATTGTCCAGAGGGTCACATATCATATGAATTTTTGTCCTGTGATCTTCAAGTTCGCCGTGGACAAATGATGTATACAAGATCATGTGTGTTCTGGAACATGAGCACTAAGAACACAGACACACTGACTTTTCCTGGAAAACACACTGCCTACACCAGTGTCATGTTTGTCTGTGATGATGACATGACAACACTGCCTTACACCCTGGTGTGTGACTTCAGACACGACTGTCCAGATCATAGTGATGAGTCATTCTGTCAACATCCTTCATGCAGTGGTTTTCTATGCACCAATGGTCAGTGTGTGTTGGTCAGCCAACGTTGTGATAACCACGCAGATTGTCTGGATGACTCTGATGAGATCAGCTGCCGTAGCAGCTCCAGGCGCCACATAGAAGCCAACAAAAATCAACGACTTTTCATCAGCCTGGATGGTACAGGTGACTTTACTCAGCAACTGATGACATCTCGTCAGTCTTGTCCTGATACTCATTTCTGGTGTACAGAAGACTGGTTGTACTGTCTCCCTGTCTACACTCGATGTAACGGATTTTCTGACTGTACATATGGTGAAGATGAACAAGACTGTGAGACATTCACCTGTCCTGGTTTCTATAAGTGTCGTGATTCTAAAGTTTGTGTTCATGGAGATCAACTGTGTGATGGCTGGGACCAGTGTCCACAGCGTGATGATGAATGGCTGTGTGACATGACCTGTCCTGATGGCTGTCAATGTCAAGGTCAGTCTTTCGTATGTCCGCAGGCTTTCTGTGCTGATCTCTTTTCCCAGCTTCGTTACATGGACGCCACAGGCTCAGGAATGACGCTGGCTGATTTCAGTAACAGCACATACCTCATTAGTCTAAGCCTTTCCCACTGTTCTCTAGTCAATATATCAAGTGTGAAGCTTCGCAACCTACAGTTCCTTGATCTGACCTACAACCACCTGAGAATCGTGGATGGGATTATTTTCTCCACCTATGGAATTTAAGAAGTTTATTTTTAGCAAACAACCCTGTGACGTTACTGACAAGTGAAACCATATTTTCTGTTTCATTATGGTCTAACAAAAATATCTGCTTCAAGAACACGTGTCCAGATACTTAACAGTAAGCTGCCCATGTACTTTCCCCAAGTCACACATTTGGATTTATCATTTACTGGCATTGACACAATCAGTCCCAGAGCTACCCAGTCTATGCCACAGCTGACTGAACTGGACGTCAGAGGAAATTCGGTGACCAACTTCCCCTTGGATGCGTTGTCCACGTGGAGTCTTTTGAAAAACATATTCACCTTAAATTATAGGCTTTGTTGCCAGAATTTAATTTTGACACAATCACATACAATGCGTTGCGTTTCACCACAACCCATGTTTTCTTCATGTACATATTTGATACCAACTGAACTGTACAGGCTTTTCTTTTGGTTACTTAGTGTGTTCTCTATTATACTGAATTTGGTTTGTTTCATAGCAAAATTCGTGGAAAAGAAAATATTCGGCGGTACGTTCATCACATGTATTTTCCATTTGCAGATTGTTAACACTTGTATGGGAATCCATGTCTCCATGGTTACAGTGGCCCACGAAATGTTCTATGAAAAATACATCTACTTTGAAAAGACATGGACCAACAGTGTGACTTGCAAAGTTGCTGGTTTTCTTTCCATTCTGTCCAGTGAGGTGTCAGTTCTGATCCTTTGGTTCATGACACTGGATCACATCATTGTCCTTTGTTTCCCATTAACTACATGGACATTCAACAGACGTCTGACAGCCGCAGCTTGTGCAGTGTCATGGTGTGTTGGACTTGTTTTGTCTGTGATACCTTTTCTTCCTGGACTGTCACACTGGGGCCTTGATGGCCAGTCTGGTCTGTGTCGTCTGGCTCTATCTGATAGTAACTCCAAAGAAGTGTTCAGGTGGTTCACAGTCACTGTTGTATTTAACTGTATTCTGTGCTTTGTGGTGGTGGTTGGTCAACTCATCATTTACATACGAACACCAATCCATCCAATCCTAATGGATCCCACAAAGAAACTGATTTATTTTTCAGTCCACCTGTTGATAAAAGTAGCTGTAACAGATGCTGTGTGCTGGTTCTCTCTTGGTCTGACCAGTATGATGGCTCTAAGTGACAGTGGTTCTTCAGACAACACTCATGCGACCATGGTTGTATTCCTACTACCAATCAACTGTGCACTCAACCCACTGCTGTACATATGGACTGTTGTAACACAACTACAGAAACAAGAACAGGAAAAGAGACTGTTACACGTGATAAAATCACGACGTCTACTGTTGGACAAAAACAGTTCATCAACGAATTGCCGAAGGACTTGATCATTATCAGAGTCTGTTTTCAAAGAGCTGTAGAGCTGTCTGTTGTGTATCTGCATGTCAGCCTGTATGTAAGGCCTTCACCAGTACTAGTGCTGACTCTGATCATAAATGTGTCTGCTGTCAATGTCCATGTCAACCTGTACTTGAAGCCTTCATTAGGACCAGTGAACTGACCATTTTTATTGAATCCAGACCACTGTTATTTTGGGACCCATAGTTCACGCAAAATGGGTAATATGGGTAATGGTTGAATGTTTCATTATTTTTTCAATATGTAAGAAAAAAACAGACAAAAGGAGCAAAGTGCGATTTGCACTGCTGTGGTTCACATTATTGAGTTATTTTGATACATATCTAAACTTAGAGCTCAGTATGTCATTCACAGTGCAACATGCTAGGTTGCTTTTATAGTACCTTTCTTACATGTAGTCGAGAAAATGAAGCCATTTTACTTGGTATACAAACTAAGTTATTAACATATACTAGATAGTTAAGTTTCTACTAGGTTTGTGGACAGACTGTGATTACTATGATCGTCTATTGCAGGGTATGTTGTCCTGAAGGCACACAGCACAGGAAATATTACAACTCATTAGAACTCCTGAAGGCACACAGCACAGGAAATGGTACAACTCATTAGAACTCCTGAAGGCACACAGCACAGGAAATATTACAACTCATTAGAACTCCTGAAGGCACACAGCACAGGAAATGGTACAACTCATCAGAACTCCTGAGGGGACACATCACAGGAAATATTACAACTCATCAGAACTCCTGAAGGCACACAACACAGGAAATGGTACTACTCATTAGAACTCCTGAAGATACACATCACAGGAAATAGCACATCTCATTAGAACTCCTGAAGGCACACACTACAGGAAATAGTATAACTCATTAGAACTCCTGAAGGCATACAGCACAAGACATGGTGCAACTCATCAGAACTCCTGAAGGCACACAGCACAGGAAATAAGTATAACTCATTAGAACTCCTGAAGGCATACAGCACAAGACATGGTACAACTCATCAGAACTCCTGAAGGCACACAACACAGGAAATGGTACTACTCATTCCACCTGGTGGTGGTAACATCGTCAATGGCTGAAAATATGCTCTCTCTCTGTCTGTCTCTCTGTCTCTTTCTCTCTCTCTGTCTCTTTCTCTCTCTTTCTCTCTCTCTCTCTTCCTCTCTCTCTTTCTCTCTCTTTCTCTCTCTTTATATATCTCTCTCTTTCTCTTTCTCTCTTCTCTCTCTCTTTCTCTCTCTCTTTCTCTCTCTCTCCTCTCTCTGTCTCTCTCTTTCTGTCTCTTTCTCTATCTCTCTCTGTCTCTCTCTCCCTCTCTCTCTCTCTTTCTCTCTGTCTGTCTCTGTCTCTTTCTCTCTCACTCTCTCTCTATATATATCTCTCTCACTCTCTCTATCTGTCTCTTTCTCTATCTCTCTCTGTCTCTCTCTGTCTCTCTTTCTCTCTCTCTCTCTGTCTTTCTGTCTGTCTGTCTCTTTCTCTCTCACTCTCTCTATATATCTCTCTCTCACTCTCTCTCTCTGTCTCTCTCTCTCTCTTTTTATCTCTCTCTCTCTATCTCTTTCTCTCTTTCTTTCTCTTTATCTCTCTCTTTCTCTCTCTCTTTTTCTCTCTCTCTTTCTGTCTCTTTCTCTCTCCTTCTCTCTCTTTGTCTCTCTCTTTCTGTCTCTTTCTCTATCTCTGTCTCTCTCTCTTTCTCTCTCTCTCTTTCTCTCTCTCTGTCTGTCTCTGTCTCTTTCTCTTTCTCTCTCACTCTCTCTATATATCTCTCTCTCACTCTCTCTCTCTCTCTGTCTCTTTCTCTCTCTCTCTCTCTGTCTCTGTCTCTCTCTCTCTCTCTCACTCACTTTCTCTCTCTCTCTCTGGTTTTTGCTTTTGCTTAATTAGTGGGAGGGGTCGATGCTGGTTGGTTAGAGTGACAGTTTGGTGATTTGTGTGTCTGCTTGGGTGCTGGTTTGTTTCCAGGAAACGAATCTTTGTCTGAAAACCTTCTGTTGGTGAAGACATCACCGTTATCGGGACACATTACACCAAAAGGGAATTACGGTACACAGGTAAGTGAGCAGGCTTTTGTCATGACAATGAACATCTCTGTCCCAGCTGGACATGCCGTTATGATCAGTGTCAAAAACATGGTGAAGTACTGTCAAGATGTGCATGTCCAGCTGTTTGCAGACGACAGCACTGGATTCTACACCTTAGTGTGGAACATAAATCAGAAATGGCTGTATGACTTGGTGCTCCACGCCCCAACATTCCTTGTTGATTATTGCAATGACAGATGCCTGGACGTGCAGTGTTTCAGACTGTTCTTTTCCTTTCACCCTGAAAGTCAAACACCCCAAAAGTTGTCTAGTGGACTATACAACTGTTCTGTTGATCACTATTCCAGCTTTCAGCACCACCTAGACTGTAACTTGATGAGACAGTGCGAAGATGGACAGGATGAAACAGAACACTGTCCCTTCAGCAGTCCTGAGTGTCAGGGTTTGATAGCATTATGTTACCGTTGCTACACATTTGTCTGGATTGTTAGAAACCTTTACTTCGATTCATCAAGCAACTACTGCTACTCTTTGGGAAGCATCACTGGAATGCCCAAATGTGAGGAGGACTGGACTAGAAAAGTTAACAGTTTAACATATCCATACTTGTATATCCCTGCATGGATTTGGTTCAGCTTGACCTTTAGTAACATGTCGTTTCCAACATGTACAGAAAGAACGTCATAAGTGAAGACAGGACCGTTGTTTACCATTCTGTTCAGTATCGATATTCATTGAGGTATCAGCCCAAAAAGACACCAGTATGTATCTACAGTCTGAACGCTCAGTTTCAGGCAAGTGACTGTGATGTTTTTTTCTCAATGAAAATAAACTCAGCGTAATGTGTGAATATACAACAAATCAGATCCACCACCCTTCACAGGCAATCACGTTGACCAGGACACCTTTTCCTGTCCACACACACCAATCTCTGATGACGTGTCCTGATGGTCACGTGACACACTCGTTTCTACTGTGTGGTTCATATCAGAATGACGTGTGTGGTCAGAGTCACACATCTTCATGTACTTTTTCTGATCACTTTTCACACAGTCATGGTGGGTTTGAATCTACAGTTGGTCACGTCACTTTTGTCCCTTTATTTACCTGTGATGATGACGTCACTACGCTGTCATTCACCTGGTATGTAACTTTCTACAAGACTGTCAGGATAAGAGCGATGAGTCTTTCTGTACACATCCTCCTTGTGTCAACATGTTTACCTGTACTAACGGTCAGTGTGTGTCCTATGATGTTGTCTGTGACAAAGTGTTCCATTGTCTGGACAAATCAGATGAGCTGAACTGTGAAATGTACAGATACAAAAACATTGACCAGGCAGAGGTTTTTCCATTTCCTGTTCTTGTTGATTTTGATGGTATCAACACTTTCATTTCAACCCCAATAAAGTCCAATGAGTCCTGTCCTGACAGCCATTATCGCTGTCCTGGTAAATTCAATGACTGCCTGCCTGTCTACACACGATGCAATGGAATGTTCGACTGTTTGGATCACGAGGATGAAAGGGGATGTCATGAATTGGCGTGTCCAGGTTTTTTTCGATGCAGGACTTCCATAATATGTCTACATGGTGATCATCTCTGTGATGGCTGGCCTCACTGCCCACTGTATGATGATGAATTGTCGTGTGATGTGACCTGTCCTGTGGGCTGTCTGTGTCAAGGTTACACATTTCTGTGTCATCAGCCTTTCTCTGCTCACCTCTTCCCACAACTCCGTTACCTGGATGTCACAGGTACAGGAATGAATCTGTCTGATGTGAGTAATAACACCTATCTTATTCATTTGATTCTTGTTCACTGTTCTTTGACTGGCCTGCCCAGCATGAAATTGCCAAACTTACAGTTTTTGATCTCACTGGCAACAAACTACAACATGTCAACATGACTTATTTTGTTGGTTTTGAAAATCTACAGAGACTGTTCTTGTCCAAAATCCTATCACCTCACTCTACTCTGATCCCTTATCTGACATTTTGCAAAGTGCACTCACAACGATAGATCTGTCATATACTACACTGACAGTGTTTGACACCAAAGTCTTGTCCAAGTTCTTAAAATTGCAGAAATTAGATTTAACATTTACTACTATCAATACTGTCAGCACTGGTGGTTTTCAGTTTACACCAAAGTTAACGGCATTGTACACGGAAGGTAGTCCTGTGAAAACATTTCCACCTGACATCTTCAAAGATCTTGTCCATCTCCATGTCATATCGACACTGAATTCTAAATTGTGCTGCAAAGATATATTACCACATAACTTTGATGATACGTTTTGCTATTCCCCCAAAGACGACATTTCATCATGTGAAGATTTACTTCAATCAGCAATGTACCGAGTGTTTCTCTGGCTGATCAGCTGTCTGTCATTGACTGGTAATATTTTCTGCTTAGTTGTACGTTTGCGTGCACAGAAGACAACTTCTTCAAGTGGCTTCAGTGTGTTTGTCACCAACCTGACCATGGCTGACTTTCTGATGGGTGTCTACATTGCTATTATTGGTGTGGCTGATGAAATGTTCCGTGGTAGATATCTTTATTATGATGATACATGGACAAGCAGTGTGGCCTGTAGGGTGGCTGGTGTTCTGTCTCTGTTGTCCAGTGAAGTATCAGCTCTGACCATCTGGCTCATCACACTAGATCGTTTCATTGTCCTCCATTTTCCATTTAGCACCTTGCGATTTGAAAGAACATCAGCAGCAGTGGCTTGTCTGTTGACTTGGTTGGCTGGCTGGCTTGTTGCCTTGTTTCCTTTACTTCCATTGACATCACACTGGGAGTTTTACAGTCAGACAGGTACCTGTATTCCACTCCCAGTCACTCATAAAGTTTTTAAAGGGCAAGCTTATTCCTTTGGTGTTTTGATCGTCTTCAATTTCGTTCTGTTCGTGCTGATCTCAGCTGGCCAAGCTTTTATCTACTGGTCCATACAGAAGAACGCACTGAGAACAAACACGACCAAAGCATCACGAGACATGACCATAGCACGACGTTTGATCACTGTGGCAGTAACAGACTTCATGTGCTGGTTTCCCATTGGACTGTGTGGATTTTTGGCATTGGCTGGCATTTCCATGCCTGGAGAAGTAAATGTTGCTTTGGCAATCTTCATATTGCCTTTAAACTCTGCTCTGAATCCCTTTGTATATACCTTTAACACAATGGCAGAAAAACGGAGAAAATCTCGGGAGACAGAGCTGTTAAAGTGGCTGGAATCTCATGCTGAACTGCATGACAATAACTAATTTACACAATGTAGAGGCTTTGTATTATACCAGGATGCATGACTCCTGGGGTACCTTAAAGTAAACTATTATTCCGTTTGTTAAAAGCATTTAGTAGTATTTTCTTCACTGTAAATAAAGATGGCCATTTAGAAAAAAAAAAGAAAAAGACCAAAACACTTTCTAGATAATCTAGGTTGCAATAATACACAGTGCAATTCTTTTGTGATTATTTCCTTTATAAAAATATAAGGAAGAATATTCATATTATCCAAAAGGAAGTGTATCTACACGTGTTCGGGCGTGTTTGCAAGCGTGTGTGCGTTCGAGCTCGTGCGCGCGCGTGTGTGTATTTACGTGTATGTAGTTTATTATGTCAAGTAGGCCTACAAAGTACATATTAACTTGACTATGTACTGGTTTTGTTATGTTGTGTGGCTGTCTGTCTGTACCAAACATGTATCACCAACATTTTCTCAGCTGTTACCAGACGGATCTTTACTGAATTCAGGTCCAAAGGTGTGGATCGTTTTGGAATCGACAATGCAAGAATTTGGAAGGGAAGACTGGAGTCATGGTGATCAGTAAAAAACATGAAATCCCCTCATGCAAAGTAACAGGAAATGGCATAACCTTGACACAGGTTGATAAATTCAAATACCTGGGAACGATCATTTCATCAGACGGCAGATGCACATCAGAAATAGCCAGCAGAATCGGCAAAGCCAAAACAGCATTCAAGAAGATGACAAGCATTCTTACCAACAAATGCCTATCAATTAACATCAGGGAGAGAGTTCTTGAATGTCATATAGAAACAATACTGTTGTACGGATGTGAGGCGTGGACAGTCAACAAGTAAAGCCAGAACAAGATTGAGGCAACCAAGATGTGGTTTCTAAGAAGAATGTTGAGAGTTCCATGGACAGCAAAGAAAACAAATGAGACAGTCTTGATGGAGGCAGACACAAGAAGATCATTCATAAGGAAGATAAGGAAAAGACAGGCAACATTTATAGGTCATTTTATGAGGAAAGGGGAATTGGAGCAAGTGGTCACAACGGGAAAGCTGGAGGGAAAGAGAACACCAGGTAGACCCAGGGAGAAGATACCAGACGGACTTGTAGAATGGCTGAAGACAAAGAGGGTGGAAGAGATGCTTGAGGCAAGAAGAGATAGAGACAGATGGAATCCATGATTGCCAACTGCATGCGGCAAGGCAACTGATGATGATGACGATGATGATATCTATACAGATGTATACACATGGAACATACATCCTCACATAAACATAAAAATAAGAGAAAATATAAATGTATGATCGAATGAATGGGAAAATATAATCAAGAGGTATGGCTGATGTGAATGGACCTGTTTGTACGTGTGTGTGTGTGTGTGTGTGTGTGTGTGTGTGTGTGTGTGTGTGTGTGTGTGTGTGTTGTGTGTGTGTTGTCTGTGTGTGTGTGTTCGTTCGTTCTTTGATTTAACGTCTTTTCACTATAAGTGATATTAGTGTGTGTGTGTGTGTGTGTGTGTGTGTTGTGTGTGTGTGTGTGTGTGTGTGTGTGTGATCTGTGTGTTGTCAGTGTATGTGTATGTGTGATTGTGTACGTGCGACTGTGTTCCTTGTGTATGTGTTATTCAATGCCATCTTGTAAACTGTCAGAATATAAGTCATTCAATGCCATATTTAAAACGTCAAATCATATCACTGTGCAACAATGGTGTGTTCAAAGTGACGTCTTCACAAGTGTTGATCGTCAAATCTTGGTCACAGACAGCGCTTTTTATAGATGTCTTCACACACACACACACACACACACACACACACACACACACACACACACACACACACACACACACACACACACACACACACACACACACACACAATACACACACACTAGGAGAGGGAGAGAGATGCACCACATACAAACACGGACATACATACATGGACACACACATACACACACACATACACACACACGCACACACACACACACACACACACACACACACACACACACACACAGATTCCTACGCCAAGATGGCGGCATTATAACTGAACGTTTACAAAGAGGAATCAACTAGGCTAAAAATGACAAGATCGAAACGCTGTCTCAACAAAGAAAACGCAAAGAAGACCACCCGTAGGACAGACAACACCAGGGCAGAGACACCACCACCTGCAGAGACCCCAGAAGCCTCCGATCATCATGAAGTACAAACCTCCAGTTGGACCCTTTCACCATCCAGAAGTCAGCCGAACGTCCCACAGCTACGATCGATGTCATCATGTGGCTGCAGATGTCATGAGGCGGTAAGGGAAATCGACAATTTGAAAAATACCATACAAGAACTGTCCAAACAAATCAACAGCCTCACAACCATGCTACAAACAGAGAGAAAAATCTTATTAGAAAACAACACAACGTTAAAGGAGCTGCGCGATGTCAATAAGTAATAATAATAATAATAATAATATATTTTATTTATATAGCGCAAAATCTTGATAAAATCAAATCTAAGCGCTGAGCGTAATACATGCATACATACCTACATACATATGAGCGTATACATGCATACATACATGCTTACATACTTACATACATAAATCTAAGCTGAGCGTATACATGCATACATACATACATACATAAATCTAAGCGTATACATACATATACATACATACATACATACATACATACATACATACGTACGCACATGCATACATAATAATTACAATATTTTTTTTTGGGGGGTATGACTATGAGTATCATGCAATAGTGCCCAATACTTACGACCACCATAGCGAGCCAAACTGATTCCGCGGTCCACGTTGACTTTTCCACCATGTCACCGATGGACAAATTCACCAGCTATGCGGAATGCGCGGCTCAACCTCCAAAATTACAAGATCGGGAAAAAACACCCAAAGGAAGGAAAAATGACGTCAAACAAAGACCAGACGTCTCTACAAAACCTCACCGTGACGTCAAAACTGCTGTATCATCTGCACATTCCAGATTGAAATCTAATATTCTTCCACGTGTCCTTATCATCCACGACTCCGTCCCACAGAACACTAAAACAACAGAAGGGACAAGCCCTCTTAGCGCGATCGAAAAACGCGTGCTGGTTGGCTCGGCTGGCCGCCATCTTGTTAATGCTGAGATTCGCTGTCGCGGCGAGCGATACACACACGCAGTGCGCTGCTCTCACATGGCTTGCCTCTGTTTACGTTTGTAACCTGACAGACTGTTTACGTATGTGTGTGTAAAAGGAGAGAGAGAGAGAGAAGAGAGGGGGAGGGGACAGGGGTGGGGGGGGGAATTGCCGATGCATGGGTAGAAAACTATTGCATGATACTCATAGTCATACCCCCCAAAAAAATTCTTACTTCTTTGAAAAGTGAAACTCTTCATTAGCCGTCGCACTATTATTTTCACCCAGTCACTGCTTCAGAAACATTGACCTGTCACTTAGTCAGTTAGTGTGTGTACTGGGACTGAGGGGGAGGATGTGTGTGTGTGTCTTACACTTCATACCATTAGTTATTCTCTTTGTTATGTGTTGATCATCATTTTGTGTGTGCTTACTTCTGAATTTATGTTAGTATTGTTACACAAGCAATCAGTCGATCTTTTCAGGTTTAATGTCATTGTCAACAGCGAGGATTATTTAAAAGATGGTACCTTTAGACATTTGATTATAACATGCGCCACACACATGAGACAGAAGTCGTACACGACAAGTAAGAATGATTGAGTTTCACAATTTTTTTCTGTGAAATTACAAGTGTTCATCACTTCAGAGTTTTTGCCTGTCGTATACAACAACATAAAAATGAAGAACTCAGAATAAAAAAAAACAACAATAAAGTAATATAATACAGAATTCACACATGTAAAATTCATGATTTAAAATGTACTCACATGACTTGACAAAGACATGCCTGGACATCTTCCCAAAATGATCAGCCACAGCGGTGTATAATTCACAGTTAATCCAGCTCCAACAGCACTCATTCCAGGAATGTTCACATCTCAAGTGTCTTGTCAGCCACAGCGGTTTATAATACACAGTTAGTCTTCACACGTTAAGTTTCTCGTCATCCACAGAAATGTAGTAAAATATTCACTGTTGCATTAATGGCCCATGAGTGTTCACAGGTGTGTAATACACAATCAAATCTAAAATCCACAGATGAACTACATAATTGTTCACAAGTTCAGTTCCTTATCACAATATCAGCTACAGCAGTGTGTTATGTTCACAGTTAAATCCAGCTGAAATAGAGGTCTGTAAATGTTCACATGTTAAGTTTCTTGTCCTTGTTCAGTTCTGCACCTCTGACTTTTGACTTCAGTTGCTGATTGAACAGTTTCACTTCGTGGTAAATCCTGATGTTGCAATAAGCAGCAATAAGGCTTGCCAAACATTCACACTCACAATTCAGATCATCTGTTTGTGACTTGACAAAGCTGTTCAGAATAGTTTGCCTTGGGTTGGCTCTTGGCAATCCCTTTGATGTAGCTACTCTGAAGTGAAGTTCAAAGCATCTGAAAACCTGCAGCAGTGGCTCACTGACACGAACCAGGCATCCAAGTTTAAACTCTTTGAGTGACACAAGTGACACAAGTGAGGGAGTTTCTCCAGTTGCCTCATTTGCACTGATGGTGAACTTTTCCACACAGAGAGGACAGTCGTTTTTCTGCTTGAACTTCCTCACGACAGCACCAGCAATGTACTGAACAATGTCTGACTCGACGGGTGGCAGTTCCATCTCCAAGTCTGTGAAGGAAGAGGAAACCAAGTTGTTCTCACAACTGAAGGAGTTGGTTTCGATGGGGTCTGCATGATCAGCATTCTCTGCATCACATTCAACGTCTGCTGTGCATGGGTTGACAATGGGATGGTGTCCATGCTCACCATCAGGCTGGCAGTTGGCACCAGCACTGATTGTCTTGTCCAAGAGCTCTGATGTTGCAGAAGAACAAGACAGGCAACGGAGTGCATCGACATATGCTGGCAACGTCGGGTGGTCGTTGAAGCCATTGTAGCCACGTATTTGACTGTGAAGGTTCTCAACGTGATCCTGGTTACACTTTCTCAGGCACAAGTGTGTCAAGACCTCTCCTCCATGATTAGCTTTTGGCTCAATCCCTTCATTGCCGAAAGCACTAGGAGCCACCCTTTGTGACTTGGAATGTTGCTGGCCAGTTTGTCATTCTTTGGGTTTGTGAAACACCAGCTTTCCACAAAGTTGGAAAAGGAAGCAAATCGAACCTGGTCACCCTCAAAATCACTCCTTGTGACGGCTTCTTCCCGACTGGGGCGGAGAGGGAATGAGAGTCGACAAAATCCCACATGCTGTTCACCGTCTCCACAAAGCATGCTGTTTGAAGAGCAGCCTCGGACATCAACGACTTTGACACATACAATTTCAAGGCAGCAGCGACTGAGTGGGAAAATATCTGGCATGCCAAGATGACTTTCATCTTTTTCCCTCTGGGCAGGGTGAAGTGACACTCCTTCAGCTTGGGAGCAGCGCGAATTGACCCGCCAGATGTTTCAAGGGAGAAGAGTTCTTGGAGGTGACACCACTTTGCAATCATTCTTTCTCCATCCCAGCTGAAGGAGATGTATTTCGTCATGAAATTGTTCCTCAAGTTTTTGATGAGGTGTGGCGGATCTGGCATGACAAAGGACTGTGTAGTGCCATGAAACACATACGGTCGTTCCACACACACACCCATGTCTTTCATCCATTTCCATTGGCAGGATTCTTGGTCCATCACAATGGCATCAACATACAAACCAATCCCTGTGACGGCTCTGACGATTTCGGAAATGATGGCTGTCAAAGTAGGTGTTGCCAGGTTGTGCTTGGCAACAAAATACCCCAACACCTGCTTCCACTTCAGGGTCAGTCCCCTGATCATGACCAAAATTGCTTGGTCAGCGATTTCGTCACTCTGGTGATGCTCGCCGCAGTTGACAAAGCCGACCAGCTCGTCACGATGATGACTGTAGGTCAGGGCTTTGGTCACAGTCATTCCATCCAAGGAGAGTGTCACTCTTTTCTCATGTTCTTCAAGTGCTAATGTTCTCAAGCGCATCATTTCCACCAGACTCTGACACAGACCGACCCCAGTCAACACAGTTGAAAAGCGCCTCCTGAGTGTTCTTGGATGTGGAAGCATAAACCCAACGGAGCGGAGAACGGCATAAGCAGAAGTGCTCCTAAAGTACACAGCGAGACACAACTCCATAGCCTCTTTCTCGGTGTCCCAGTTGATCCACTTTTTCTTCCGCATCATGATCTTGAATAAAGCTGCTGGAACAACTGGAAGGTCTTTGAGGAAATTCTCCAGGATTGCTTCTTTCTTTGCACGAAGAGACGCTACTTGTACAGCATGGCGTTTTATAAGTCTGACCTTGGCTGCTTGTGCTGTTTTGCATTTCCTTTCAAGTTGTTTGTTTTGTTTCTTGAGGTCTTCTAAAGCACGTTTGGCCTGCTTCAGCTCTCGGGCCAACTTCTCAGGATCTGGTTCGGACGCTTTCACCACGGGTCTAGTACTGTCTCTGTCACCATCACAATCATCACCATCACCTTCATGATATACAGAGCTGGAGGCAGTATCTTGTCGTCTCCTCTTTGGTACAGGCTCTCTGATCTTGGGCGGAGGTCGTCGACATTCCATGGATGGAGGAGGATTTGGGCAGCTGACAATGGTAGGCACGGCAGTCGGTAGCAGTCGAGAATGCTGAATGTCTGTAGGGCAGTTGAAAACTTTCTCATGAAAATGTACAGAGCACACCCTCTTCGACTTGATGTCAGCAATCTTGACGTCATCTCTCCTGATGTTGATGATCCACTTCTGGCACCTGAAACAATATCAAAGTAAACATGAAATACATCCACAGTTGCCTTATAGCTCAGCTTGCCAACCACCACCAAGTATGTAGAATTTGTGATTAACCAAGCTCACCTAATCACAGTCAGTCTCAGTCTCAAAGTCACTCTTACCACACACAGACACACACACACACACGCACCACACACACACACACACACACACACAAACACACACACACACACACACACACACACGCACGCACACACACGCACGCACGCACACACACACACACACACACACACACACATATATATATATATTATATGCAAGGGATTATGTAGGTCAGGTTATCTAATGAAATATTGATAAAAAAAATATAAAGTTTCCATGCACATTTGCCTCCACATACATAACATAGGGTCTTACATGTGCAGTTCATGCACTGCATTTGTAAACAATGGGGCAGGCCGGTGTTGGTTGGCGGTGGCCTACACGTTGTCGGCGCACACTTTGTTTTGACAAGTCACACGTGTACACACACACTGGCACTCAACACAAGAAGACTGAAAATAATACCAACTTACCTCTCTCTGTCTGTCTCCGTATTTGGAAAATAGAAGAAGCGCACTGGCTTGCCTGTTCTTGGGTCAATACTTGTACGATTGTTGTTGCTGCAGTTGATCACACAACAGTAACACGCTCCGCGTTTGGTTACAGTACTGGTACTCGCCATGCTGCCTCAGTCAGCATTTTAAAAATGGCGCCCCGAACGTTTACGGAAATTGCCGGAACATACCGAGGAGGCGCTTGTCCCTTCTGTCTTATTTGTTCTTCTGTGCTCCGTCCTAAATAAAGTGGATGGAAAGAGACTGGGCTCTTCTTACGGTTTTCAGGTGGCGACGAGAAAAATCCATACCATCGACGACTGTAAGACAGCCATTTAAAAGTCGAAAGAAGAGCTGACACCTGAACCTGACTGTGTTGTTCTACATGTGGGGATTACAGATTTGAAAACAAAGGAGCCCATGAATGTAGCACAAACCTAAAAATATGTGTGAAAATCATCAACACACAATTTCCGAAAGCTAAGGTAGTGGTCAGTCAGGTCGCTCCTGTGAGGGACAAACACCTAAACGTTAAAAGAGAGCTTCTTAATGCCCTGACAAAAGCGCGACTCCTAAAAGCAGCAAGTGTCAACTATGTCAACAATGATAATCTCCAAACTATCAGTCACACTCAAGTCAGCCAGGACGACGTCCATCCAACCACCAGAGGGGCGAGCGTTCTGGCCAGAAACTTAGGGAGGCAAATCCATCAGCTTTTCTGGGAAAAACCGAGGAGGAGATCAAACCGGCAACGACATCAACAAAGACCCGGCTTCCACTCTCAATTTTTCTTCTCTCCCTGGTCATTTTAGATTCAGCCCAGATTCAGTTCCTCTTCGTTCAGCTCTCAACTATATTGTTTTTACTTAATTATTTACTTGTTTACCTACTTCGATTTTATGCTATTTGTACCTTTTGATTCCAAGTTAAATTAACATTTAATTATCTAAACTTACCATATTGTTCTAAAGTTTATCAACCGTTCCTCATGAAGACGTGTGTAAGTGATATCAACATTTTTCAGTGGAACACTCGTTCCATTGTTAAAAACATCTCATATTTGAGTAACTATGATATTAATGCATGACTTACCCAGTAAAGTATCTAAGCATGTAGTTTTAGCTCAATATGCTGACGATTTATGCATGTGGATGCAGGTAAATATGAAAAGGAAAACTCCTTTGCGCTGTATTAATTATACACGCAAATGCTACTAATTAGAACTTGATAAAATAGCACGATACGTGGTAGAAAATGGGTTACATCTATCCCTGGAAAAATCAAAAATAGTTTTATTTAATAATGGAGCTAACCCAGTAAATATTCCCACTTTCAAACTGGGAGATACTCTTCTTCAGTTTAATGAGTCAATTAAATTCTTAGGAGTTTTTCTTACGGCAAAATTATCTTGGAATCAGCATATTGAATACTTATTAACCAAAGCTCAAAAAAGTTTAAATTTCTTAAAAATAGTTCGCAAACAGGCATGGGGTCAAGATTCATCAACACTTGTTCATCTTTGTAAATCGCTTGTTAGATCTAAATTAACCTATGCCCAAGAAATCTCTTCAGTGCACCGAAACACTTACTAAAAAAACTGCAGAGCATTAGATTGTAAAGGTTTCAAACGTGCACTGGGTCTTCCAATGCATGCTTCCTGTCTTCGCACATATAATGAAATCAAACTGTTGCCACTTGATGAGCAAAGGAAAGTCGCTTCTTCTAAATTTTTGTTAAGACACACCACCGTAGAAAACATCTCTGAAACAGAAATTAAACTGAGATCAGATACCGACTTTCCAAAAAGAGCTAAATCAATATCTTCACAGGTCATTCTTGCAACATACACATCTGACGTCATGAAAGGCTCAGGAATTGATCTACAGGTAGATCCTGTATCTATAAGACCTTCCTTTTCGCCAGTACCCAGTTGGGAACTCCAAAGAGCACAATTTGACGTACACCACACTAATTTAAAAAAAGGAGACAATATAAACTTACTGTCAAGTCAGGTTAAATGTCATATAGACGACTTATATTCCGATCATTTGAAAATTTACACTGATGGATCAGTAACTGAAAGAAAAGCAGGCTCAGCGTTTTTAATACCTGTTCTCAAAATTGAAAAATCTTTCTACATAGGACTTGATAAATCTGTCTTTACAGCTGAACTCTTTGCAATATTAATGGCTTTAAACTTTATGATAAGTCTTCCTAGGACAATTTTTCAAACACTTTTTTGTGTTGATTCAAAATCAGTACTTCAGGCTCTTGAATTATCAAAATTACAAACAAGATCAGAAATTATTCTGGAAATTAGTCACTTGATTCATAATTTATCTTTAAGAGGCACTGATATTACTTTCTGCTGGATACCTTCTCATAGTTCTTTTCGTTATAATGATAAAGTTGACAGGGCTGCCAAACGGGGAGCCAATAACTCACCAGATTCAAACAATATCCAGCTTTCTCTCTCGTTGCACGAGAATTACACTTTAGTAGACAACTACGTCTGGAAGCAGTTCCAATTAAAACAGAAAAAGTATGATAAATGTCACATGAACTTTGAAATTAGCAAAATACTTAAGCAGCTTCATGCCAGCAGAATTATACAATCCCTTATGAATAGATGGAAACTTGATGCATTCAAAACAAAATACACCAAGAACATAGTATGTCTGTGTGGAAAGAAGATAACACATAGTCATATTCTTTCTTGCGTTAAGGTAAACGACATATTCCAACACTATCTATGAGTACAGTTTCTGATATATTTGCCTCATCATCATTACTGTATGAATTTTTTGTTAGCCTGTCAAAAAGTCCTATAGCGAATTACCTTTAAAATGTTATTTCAGTTGTTCACTGTTATGGTTAGTCAATTATTAGTTTTTTTTGTTTTTTTTCTTCGTTTCTTCCAGATATTTATCAATTTTGTTTGTTAGTTTGTTTGTTTAAATCGTTAATTATGGTGACATTATTTGTTAGTTTTACCTTCCCCTCTTCAAAACAGTTGTTTTCTGGATCATCTTTTCTCAAGTTCAAAATTGACAATTTTCAAATATTCTCTTCACTCCTCCTCTTATCACCCCCCCCCCTTTTTTTTTTTTGTTTTTTTTGTTGTCTAAAATCACTTTAGTGAATAGACATTAAATCAAAGACCACCACACACACACACACACACACACACACACGGAGAGGGAGAGATATGCACCACATACAAACACGGACATACACACACACACACACACACACACACACACACACACACACACACCACACACACACACACACACACACATGCACACAACACGCACGCTTGCATGCATACACTGTTTTTTAGCAAACATAAAGAAATCAAATCTTCCATCAATACACACAGAGGAGAAAAATATCGCCTGTCGTAAAAGGACAACACACACACACACACGCGGGCGCGCGCGCGCGCACACACATACACGCACACACACGCACACACACGCACACACACGCACACACACGCACATACACACTCACAGTCACTCACACTCACACTCACATTCACAAAAACACAACTCACACACAAATGCACACACACTCACATACACACTTACATACACTCACACACACACACACTTACATTCACACACACACACACACACACACACACTTACACACATTCACACTCATACATACTTACACACACGCACACTCACACACAGACACAGACACACTCACACTCACACTCACACATACACACACACACACACAGATACACACAGACCCACACAGACCCACCCACCCACACACACACACATACACACATGCGCGCGCGCGCGCATAGACACGCACACACACATAATCCCCCCCCCCCAACACACACACACACACATTCACACGCATACTCACACGCAAACACACAACACTCCACACACACACACACACACACACACACACACACACACACACACACACACACACACACACACACACACACACACACACACACACTGGACGACATCTCATTAACATCTCTGCACTCGACCGAGAGGGAGAGTTATGTGTGCGCTCGAGCGCGTGCGCGCACATGTGTGTGTGTGTATGTGTGTGTGTGTGTGTGTGTGTGTGTGTGTGTGTGTGTGTGGTGTGTGTGTGTGTGTGTGTGTGCGTGTGTGTGTTCGTTCGTTCGTTCCTTGATTTAACGTCTTTTCACTTTAAGTGATATTAGATGGATGTGTGTGTGTGTGTGTGTGTGTGTGTGTGTGTGTGTGTGTGTGTGTGTGTGTGTGTGTGTGTGTGTGTGTGTGTGTGTGTGTGTGTGTGTGTTCTGTGCTCGTACTGAGAACTCAGGTAGTTCTGAGGAGTCAACGCCCGGGGCAATTCGTGTTGCTGAATTCAATAAGAGATGAACCGGGCAAAAGTGCATGTACCTAGATGTCACCATCTTTCTCTCCTTGTGTGATGTTGATAGCGCTTTGGGCTCATATTTGTGCGTGGTGTGTGTGTGTGTGGGGGGGGAGCACCACATCACATAGCAGTTATGTTAATGAGGATGAGAAAGGGAAGAAGAAGGAGGAGGAGAGGAAAAAAGAAGAAGAAGAAGAAGAAGAAGAAGAAGAAGAAGAAGAAGAAAGAAGAAGAAGAAGTAGTAGTAGTAGTAGTAGAAGTAGTAGTAATAGTAGTAGTAATAGTAATAGTAAAGTGGAAATAACAGTAGTAGTAGTAGCAGCAGTAGTCCTAGTAGTAGTAGTAGAAGTAGTAGCAGTAGCAGCAGTAGTCCTAGTAGTAGGAGTAGGAGTAGAAGAAGAAGAAGAAAAAAAGAAGTAGTTGTAATAGTAGTAGTAGTAGAAGCAGTAGTAGCAGAAGCAGCAGCAGCAGAAACAGCAGCAGCAGCAGCAGCAGTAGTAGTAGTAATAGAAGGAAAAGAGGAGGAGGAGGAGTAGAAGAAGAAGATGACAATAATGACGACAATGACGATGACGTCGACGATGACGAAGACGACGATAACGACAATGACGACGACGATGGTGACGACGATGACAACGATGATGATAATGATGATGATGATGATCATGATGATGATGGAAATGATAATGATGGAGATGATGACGACGATTTGTTTGTTTGACTAGACTGTGAAAGTGGAGTGGATAAGACGCTAATCATCTAACTGATAAGTCTGGGTTCGAATTCGCTTTGGTACCACCTGGTTGGTTATGGGTGAAAAACATTTTTTTTCGATCTCCTAGACCAACATCAAGATAAACGCAAACATCCACGTGTCTTCATGTCTGTGAGCACTCATAACATCAGATACGCATGTTAAAGATTCTGCAACAAGCCATGTTGTTGTCCAAAGGCTCATGGGAACACGAAAACAACTGATATGCACACTTCCTGAACATGGAGTATGACTGTCTGAATGCTGAGGTTAAAACAAAGAAACAAAGAAACAAACACACAAACCAACCAACCATCCAACCATCCAACCAACCAACTAACCAACCGACCGACCAACCAACCAGCCAACCAACCAACCAACCAACCAACTGACCGACCGACCGACCAACCAACCAGCCAACCAACCAACCAACCAACCAACCAACCCAACCCAACCAACTAACAAACAAACAAGCAAACGAACGAACAAACAAACAAATAAACAAGCAAACACACAAGCCAACCAACCAACCAACCATCTAACCAACCAACCTACCCACCAATCAACCAATCAACTAATCAATCAACCAACCACCAACCAACCAACCAACCAAACAAATAAACAAACAATAAATGAACAAACAAACAAGCAAACACACAAATCAATCAACCAATCAGCTATCTAACCAACCAACCAATCAACCTTCTAGCTAACAATCCAAGCAACCAATTATCCAACCAACCAACCAACCAACCAACCAACCAACTAACTAACCAACCAACCAACCAACCAACCAGCCAAACAACCAACCAACCAACACAAACAGACAGCCATTCATTTAAAACTCTACTCATGTGTTTGAGTGCTTGTGGAAGTTGAAGCCCTAGAACTCCTCTCCCACCTCCCTTCCCCGAATGCATTTGTGTCTTAATTTATTGTTATTCTTGTTATCATTTTTGTCATTGTGGTTGTGGTGACCATATGAGAAGGGGGGCGAGGGAGTTCTCTGCCATTATAAACATCATCACCTTCAAACTATTAATTCTTGCTCTCTAACCCAAAACCATTCTTAACAGCGCCCTTTTTTTGTTTATTCAATCGTACTTGGTAATTATAACCACTGATGCAAAAGGAATGGAAAATACGTATACATGTAATGACTTGCTGTTTAATGTTGTTAGAGTTGTTACTGTTCTTGTTGGGCCCTCATGGTGATTTCCCTTGCCATTATAACATCAGCTCCTTCAAGCTCATAGCACCTGCTCTCTCATTCAAAACCATTCTCGACAACACTTGTATTCGAGGGAACATGGAAATTATGGCCAACCAACACACACAATTCACGCGAAAACACACACACCACACACACACACACACACACACACACACACACACACACACACACACACACACAACACACACACATACACACACACACACACACACATACACACACACACACACACACACACACACACACACACACACACACACACACACCATTGCCTGCTTCAACCTACCAGGACCAGCATACCACGGCTGGTAGGGATCCCATTTAGCGGTCGAAAAAACAGAAACGAAAGAAAGGTGACAAGACTCACCATAGGAGAACAGAGGGAGGGAACTCAGGATGGGGCATTAGATCAGAGGGAGGGAACTCCTGATGGGGGGAGAGAACAGAGGGAGGGAACTCCGGGTGGGGGCTAATAAATGAGGGAGGGAACTCTGTGGGGAAAACTGAGGAATGGAACTCAGGAGGTGGGGATAATGGAGAGAGGGAACTAAGGGGGGAGGGGGGGAGGCGAGAACATACGGAGGAACTCAGGATAAGAGTTGGGAGAGCAGAGCGAGGGAACTCCGGATGGGGAAGGGGGGTGGATGGGCAGTAGAGAAATGAGGGAGGGAACTTTGGATGAGGGGGAGAAAAAAGGGTCGGAGGGAGAGCAATCTGGGTGGGGTGGGGGAAACAGAGGGAGGAAACTCCAGATGGGGATGGAGAACAGAGGGAGGGAACTCTGGGGGATAGTAATAAATGAGGGAGGGAACTCTGGGTGAGGAAACGGAGGGAACGGAACTCAGGAGGTGGGGGAGAACTGAGGGAGGGAACTCTGGGGACTGAGGGAGGGAACTCCTGACTGGGGAGGGAGGGAGGGACAGGAGAGAAATGAGGGAGGGAACTTTGAATGAGGTTGAGAAAAAAGGGTTGGAGGGAGGGCAATCTGGGTGGAGTGGGGGAAACGGAGGGAGGGAACAGGGAGTGACCTCCAGATGGTAGGGGGACCAGAGAGAACGATGGGCGGTAGCGGGAGGGACAGAGGGAGGAAACTCATGAAGATGGGAAAACAGAGCGGAGGACTCCAGTGGGGAGGGAAGAACAGAGGGAGGGAACTCCAGATGGGGGAACAGGGGGAGGGAACTCCGCATGGGGAGAGAACAGAGGAGGGAACTCCAGACGGGGTGGGGGGAGAGAACAGAGGAGGGAACTCCAGACAGGGGGGGGGGGAAGAAACAGAGGAGGGAACTCCAAACGGGTGGGGGGGGGGAGAACTGAGGAGGGAACTCCAGACGGGGGTGGGGGAGAGAACAGAGGAGGGAATTCAAGACGGGGGTGGGGGGGGAGAGAACAAGAAGGAATCCACATGGGGGGGGAACAAAGGAGGAATCAGATGGGGGGGGGGGGAGAGAACACAGGAGGGAACTCCAGACAGAGGGGGGGGGGGTGCGCAGGAAAGAGAACAGAGGGAGGGAATCTGGTTGGAGAAACGAAGGGAGCAAACTTTGGAGGGGGGAGAAATGAGGGAGGGAACTCGGGACGGGGGTGGCGAACAGAGGGATGGAACTCCAGATGGAGGGAAGAACAGTGGGAGGGAACTCCGGATGGGGGGAGCACAGAGGGAGAAACTCTGGATGGAGGGGGGAAGAACAGAACGAAGGAACTCTGGATGGAGGGGGGGGGGGAACACAGGGAGGGAACTCAGGAGTGGGGAAGAACAGAGGGAGGGAACTCATGAAGAGGGAAAAACAGATGGGGGGGGGGAACATGGAGAGGGAAGTCGGCATGAGGAGAAAACAGAGGAGGGAACTCCAGATGGAGGGGGGGGGGGAGAGAACACAGGGAGGGAACTCTGGGTGGAGAAACGAAAGTAGCGAACTTCGGAGGGGGGGAGAAATGAGGGAGGGAACCCCGGATGGGGGGGGGGGAGAGAACAGAGGGAGGGAACTTCAGACGGGAGTGATAACAGAGGAAGGGAACTCTGGTTGGGGAAACGGAGGGATGGAACTCTGGAGGGGGGTGGGAATAATTGAGGGAGGGAACTCCAGAGGGGGGAGAACAGAGAGAGGAAACATCAGACAGGGCGGAGAACAGAAGGAGGGAACTTCAGATGGAGGAGGGGACAGAAGAAGGAATAAACGCCAGAGAAGGAGGAAGGACAGAGGGAGGGAACTCCAGATAGTAGAACATAGGGAGAGCACTCCAGGGGGGGGGGGGGATTATAGAGGGAGAAAACTCCAGGGGGTAGAACAGAGGGAGGGAACTCTAGAAGGGTACAACAAAGGGAGGAACTCCATAATAATAATAATAATAATTACAATATTTATATAGCGCAAAATCTTGATAAAATCAAATCTAAGCGCTGAAGCAGACACACACGCACGCACGCATGCACGCACGCACCCACCACGCACCACACACACACACACACACAACACACACACACACACACACACACACACACACACACACACACACACGCATGGCTATAAATGGGGAGAAAGAATAAAAGCAATAAAAGCAAGAATAAAAGCAATGGAAAATTATAGAGAGCATAGCATATACAATTATATATTATAACCATGTGATTCCCCTCCGAGTGGAGACAGGCTGCAGAGAGGGGGGGGGGGGGGGTGAGTGAGGTTAGGATTTTATGCGGAGGAGAAAAGGTGAGTTTTGAGAGCGGACTTGAAGGAGACAAAAGTAGGTTGCTGACGGACTGAGAGAGGAAGTTTGTTCCAGGAGAGTGGACCACAAACAGAGAAGGCTCGTGGACCATAGGTATTGAGCTTAGTGCGTGGAAGCGAAAAGTCAGAGGATCGGAGGCAAAGCGGAGGGTACGTGAGGGAAGATAGATCTCAAGTAGGCTTGACAGGTAATCAGGGGCTGCGTTATTGAGGCTTTTGTAGCACATGGTGTCTAGTTTGTACTGTATGCGCTTTGATACAGGGAGCCAGTGAAGTTGTGCCAGGAGAGGAGATATGTGGTCAGCTTTTTTCTTTTTGAGTACAAGGCGTACAGCATTGTTTTGAATGCGCTGTAGGGTGTGAATGGTGGAGGCAGGAAGACCAGACAGGAGTGAATTGCAATAGTCAATGCGAGACATTATGAAGGAGAGAACGAGTTTTGCAGTTGTTTCGACAGAGAGATACTTCCTGATCAGCTTTATACGATGTAAATGATAGTAGCAAGATCTGGCAGTTTGAGAAACAAAGTTGTTCATGGAGAGGGTAGAGTCAATGCAGACACCAAGGTTTTTAGCTGAATCAGAAATTGGGACTGATGTGTTACATCATCAGGTGTTCCCTCTCTTCCCAGGGGGGGGGGATAACAAAGAGAGGGAACACCTGATGAGGGGGGACTCCAGGGGGATAGAACAGAGGGAGGGAACTCTAGGGGGTAGAACATAGGGGGAGGGAACTCCAAAGGGTAGAACAAAGGGAGGGTGCTCCAGGGGGTAGAACAGAGGGAGGGAACTGAAAGGG
>JAPXFY010000053.1:0-42500 GCA_030674185.1 Monoplex corrugatus | reverse complement strand
ACACTAGCACATCTGTTGCAAGCAAGTACTAATATATACATTATTGATTCAGAAAGATCAAAAATAGGTTTCATTACTGGTAGTATTCATCAAAAAGATGAGTTTTGAGGCCCCTTGAAAGAAGAGGAGATGATGAACAGCGGAGAGAAAAAGGCAGATCGTTCCAGACAAGTGGGGGCAACAAAAAGCTCGGTGTCTATGGTTTTGTTTTTTGTATTTTGATTTTGACAGAAGCTTCTGGTTGCTTGACCTGAGATTGCTTTCAGGCCCGTATGTTTTAAGCACAGAAGAGAGGTAGACAGGCAAGGTACCATCAAAATGCCGATAAGCGAGGGTAGCTTCATCACTGCTATGAGAGACTGCGACATCAAACATCAAAGACTGACTGACACATTTACAAGTGGGTTTACTCGCGCAGTCTGATAATACGCAGTTCTCTTATAATTGAAGGGAACACAGCAATAGATATCAACAGCAACACAGAGTGGACATGCATTATTCTGATTCATGTCTGCTTTCATGGGTGTAAAACACTTACAAATGAATGAAACAACGAGAAGAAAAAATGAAGACCAAGATTAAGGAGGGAGGGAATCAGAAAACAACAACAGATGACATGTTACCTTCACGCTTTGCTATTCAACAATAAGGATGATCAACTAAAGTTCGGTTCATACTGCTCATAGAACAGCTGACAACTAGAGCCATATCTGGGCTAACACCACGACAAAAGAAAACCCCGTTAGTCAACTGAAGTAGAGACAAGAATATGAATATGTGAATACTAGATTATCTACAGTTTTATAGGCCTGCTCTAGTTCTGAAGGTTCTCATTATTACAGAACTTTCTCTTTCCATGTACGTTTCTCGATTGGGCTGGTCGGTTATTGTTTTGATCCACAGACTCAATATCTGATATCTTGAGTTCAATCCTAGCCAGCAACTTAAAAAAAAACTGGTCTGTTCGCTGCCCATCTTAATGTTTCCATCATTCTGGTGGTGCCAGCTTAGTGTTTGATAGGTTCCTTCTCATTCTCCTCCCATTTCAAGATCTTGCCAGTGTGTGGGGTTTTGCGTAGGCTCAGGGAGTCCTCCAAGTCATTGTTGGCAGATTTGGGTGGGGCGCATATGGAATTGTCCGAGTGTGATGAACTCCGTTTGAAGAAACTCCAAACTCTAGAGCTCCAGGAGAATGGAACGATGTGATCTTGAAAGCGACAGGAAACCCACACTCTGTGTTGGCTGACTTTCTCATAACACTTCAGGGTAAAGGGGGGTGGGTGGCAAAAGTGCTTGTCAGTGTTAGACGTGTTTTTTCGTGGTGTAGACTAAATTAGATAAGCGTTCTGATTGTATTGAGTTGTGTTTAGATGCAAGTTGGTTGGTTGGTGGTTGGTGTTGGTTGGTTGTGGTGGTTGGTTTTTGTTGGTGGTTGTTGTTTGGTTGTGTTGTGGTTGTGTTGGTGTGTGTGTTGTTGTGTGGTGTGTGTGTGTGCGTGTGTGTGTGTGTTGTGTGTGTGTGTGTGTGTGTGTGTGGTGTGTGGGGTGTGTTGTGTGTGTGTGTATGTGTGTTAGAGTGCTGACATCCATTTGATTGGTACAAACTATTCCAGGCCGTTGGTCTGTTATCCCAAAACTGTTTCTGTTAGAACCGGAGCCTGCGAACAATTTGTTGAAGACGACATACCTCATACAGATAGTTTCACAGACGCAACCTACATGTGTCAGTGTTTGTTTGAGAGAGACCTTGAGGCAGAATTGTCCAAGACCAAGCGCTGTACCAAAGGCTCAGTGATAATACACCAGAATGATGAGATGTTCAGAGAAGAACGAACAGGCGAAGTTTATGTTGTGGGCTGGGACTGAACTTCACACGTTAGAGATCAGGGAATCCATGACTCTAGCTGCTAGAACAGTCAGCTGTTAGCAGTTTAAGACATTGACCAGCACTAACAGGTGAATGTCTTACAGCCTTCAAGTTCACCTAACCCTTAAGTTTCACCTAATCCTTCAAGTTCATCTAATTCTTCAAGTTCACCTTATCCTTTAGTTTCACCTAATCCTTTAAGTTTATACCTAATTCTTTAATTTCCCTTAATCCTTTAAGTTCACCTAATCCTTTAAGTTCATCTACTCCTTCAAGTTCACCTAATCCTTTAAGTTCACCTAAGAATTCACGTTCATCTAATCCTCTTTAAATTCACATAATCCTTGCAGTTCACCTAATCCTTTAAGTTCACCTAATCCTTCACGTTCACCTAATCCTTCACTTTCACCTGATCACAACATCATGGATCTCAGGTGGGACTGTATTGCACTGAATCATCACAAACAAATGTCATGTTCTGGAAAAAAAACGGTCCAGCGTGGTAAGACATTTCTAGAAGCCAACAATATCCTGGTACTCATCTTCCACTGTACTGTTTTTTTCTGGTTCCACTGTACAGTTTATCGTCTCTTCTCTTGTTTCCTTGCCTGTAGTTTCTTCCAATTCACACGTCCCTTCTTGTCTCTGTGCTGTGTTTCGCTTTGTTGGTATTTGTAAAGAAACTAATCTAGATTTTCAACTTAATCATATATTAATACAAAAAGGTAAGGTCAAGTATTGACGATTATGGGAAATGATCTGTTAAACAAATAGTCAAACATTGACGATGAAGTCAAATACTGAAATAGTGAAATATTTTTTGTTGGTATTTTTAAAGAAAGTAATCTGGATTTTCAATGTACTCATATATTAATACAAAAAGGTCAAGAACTGACGATTATGGGAAATGTTCTGTTAACCAAATAGTCAAATATTGACGATGATGTCAAATAACCAAATAGTCAAATATTGACAATAACGTCAAATGTTCAAATGGTTAAATATTGTCGATGATGTCAAATGTTCAAATGTTAAAATATTGACGATGATGTCAAATGTTCTGTTCATCTCATTCAAAATCTACTTCATGTACACGAATTACTTCCAGCATTGAGGTCTGCTACTTGTAGTGAAGTCAGTACTGGGTGAGATTCTTGGTGGGTGGCTTTGAGGTCAGGTCAGTGGAGGTGGAGGTGGTGGTCCTTACCCTGGATCGTTGTGAGCGTTGTTGCCGGGGTGACCCACAGGACAAGATAGTCCTGGCCATGGTGCGGAACTTGGTGCCAGTCAGACAGTACAGGTAGAAGTTGACAGCGCTGTTTGTGTACCACAACAAGTCCAGCACGGTGTCCACCAGCTCCACGTCAGCCTTCAGCGGCTTGAAGGACAGGCTGGGCAGGTAGAACCTCTTGACGAAAAACCCCACAGGGATGGATGATGTCAGCAGGAAGAAGGCGAGGGAAGTGACGACAAGAGTGAGGGAGAGTGAGGTGGCCTGCTTACCACGTGACAGGCAGTGGGCGGGGTCAGTCATGGCGCGAGAGGCACGGAGTGACTGCTGAACCTTCCAGCCCAGGATGACGTTGTTGATCACCAGGATGGTGAGAGGCAGGACGAAGCTGGTGACGTTGCTCAGCCAGGGGTAGACCAGGTCCTCGTAGTACTCGGCAGCCAGACTGTCCTTGACGGCCCGGCACTTCAGCTTGCCACTCTTGGTGGTGATGTAGGAGTAGTGGATCAAATGTCCAGGTCCAGCAGGCAACAACTACACACGATGGCCACCACCACCATCACCGCCTTCCTCCTGGTACCGCTCAGCACGTGACGTAAAGGCCACAGCACCGTCATGACCCGTTGTGACGTCACGGCCACCAGGATCCAGGTGGACATCTTACCGACGGAGTAGACGATGTACTTGTGCAGCTTGCAGACCACCGGGTGCAGGTTCGGACGTCGTAGTGGAAGAGGCTTTTCACCCACTTGCGGGTCAAACCTATGGTCAGCACAGTCTGGTCACATACCGCTAGAGCCATGAAGTACACGGACATGGACAGTCACCGGTTTGACCCCCACCTCCACCTGCACCCTCCCCCTCCGTCATCCTCATCACCATCATGGTCATGACGTTGCCAAAGGTTCCGAACATCATGATGAAGGGCGGCACCACCTGCATCAGGATCTCGCTCACCTCGTATTGAAGGAACGACTCATCAGGTGGTTGGGATGGTCGGGGTGTCGTCTGCAGATTGGCGTTGTCTCTGGCTTTGATGATGACGTCTGTGCCGTTGGCTGAGGGGCCATCCGTGGTGGGCCAGGTGCTCATGTTCATCTTGTCTTCTGTTTTCATCTGCACAACACAAAGTCTTGGGTGACTAAGGTTGCCACTCTACGCTCTTCTGAAGAACGTTACCATCGTCAGCTGTTATAGAATGGATTATAGACACAGATAACGGAGCACTTCGGATGAACTATAGACACTGGTTACTGGGTGAACCAGGTGAACAACAAACACTGGTTACTGGGTGAATCAGGTGAACAACAAACACTGGTTACTGGGTGAATCAGGTGAACAACAGAGACTGGTTACTGGGTGAGTCAGGTGAATTACAGGTATCTTTAAGGTTAATAATACTGATGTTTCTGTGTGTATAACACCATGAAGGGGATTCAGGTACGAAACAGTCTGCAGCATGTGTGTTGTTTAGTGTGTGTGTGAGTTGTGTGTTGTGTGTCTGTGTGTGTGTGTGTACGTGTTGTGTAAGTTGTGTGTATGTGAGTGTGTATGTTGTGTATGTGTGTTGTGTATTTGTTGTGTATGTGTGTTTGTATGTGTGTGTAATGTGGTGTGAGTGTGGTGGGTGTAAGTGTGTGTATCTGTATGTGTGTGTATGTATATGTGTGTGTGTGTATGTGTGTATGTGTGTATGTGTTGTATGTTGTGTGTTGTGCAGGCATGTATGTGTGTGAGTGTTTGTTGTCGTGCGTAACGTGTGTGTGAGTGTGTGTGTTTTGTGTGTTGTGTGTGTTGTTGTGTGTGTGTGTGTGTGTGGTGTGTTGTGCTGCGGTAGTGAGTGTGTGTTGTGTGTGTGTGTTGCGTGCTTGAGTGGAGTTGGTGTGTGTGGAGAGTTGTCAATGCGTGAATGGTGTGTTGTGTGTAGTGGTGTGTGATGTGTGTGTGTGTGTGTGGGTGTGTGTGAGTGTGTGTGTTTGGCATGTGTGAGTGTTTGTGCATATTGTGTTGTATATTTCCTGAGTTGTGTGAAGTGTGCGTATCTCATCGAGTTGCTTTTGAAGAGTAAGTGCATGCGTGTCGTGTGAGTGTTGTGTTGTGTGTGTGTGTGTGTTTTTGTAGTGTGGTGTGTGTAGTGTGTGTGTGTGTGTGTGTGTGTGTGTGTGGCGAGCTTGTGTTGGTCAGTTCAAGTAAGAATAAATTTCTACGTGACTCTCCAAGGAAGATAATTTCTACGTGACTCTCAAGAGTTATGTCCCTTTGGTTTGATATTATAAAAATTCTCGCCTGCATCCCTCTTATTTCTTTGGAATTACCTATATGTCTTGGAAGCAACCCTGTATAATGTTCAGGTCCATGTCTATGTTTGTGTTGGTTTTGTGTCAGTTTCAAGAAAAAAAATACTATGTCAAATCTTGAACATAAGACCAATATATTGTATTAATAGCACACCTCTCTCATAGTTGTGTGATAAGGGTAGTGCAGATTATATAAGGTAGGCTTGGGCGCTCCATTTTTGAGGAGTGTGTCTGAGCATACGGTTTTCTGTGCTTTAGTATCTGCTTCTAATGCTAGCTGAATGGGTAGCGCAAACAGTTGTTATGAGGTTGAAAGTTCCAACAACAAGGGAGATAATTTCTACGTGACCTCTCAAGAGTTATGTCCTTTGGTTGATGTTCCCATAAATGTCTATTTCACGTAAGCTTTGGATCCCTATGACTGTGATTTATATCAACTTGTCCTTCCAAACTCATGTGATGTCGGACTCCAAAACGATCCACAGCAATTGTTTGAAACCCAAAGTTAGGTAAAAGTGATCCGATATAACAGGTGAGAAAATCTCGTTGACATACAGTTGTGGTACAGACAGACAGTCCAAAGTACAACATAATAAAATGCACATGTTTGTCTGGATATATTAAATAAACGTTTTAGTCTGCTGATACAACAAATGGATAGGACCTATAAACAGAAACACACTGCGCATATAAACATAGCCAACCACACACACACAACACACAAAACAACACCCAACGCACACACACACACATCACACACACGACACACACACAACACACCCGCACACACCCACACACACACCACCACCTAAATATATATATATATATAATAAACATACACCACATACACACACCACTGCACGACGCACACACACACAGACACATACACACACATACAAACATACGCACACTCACACACACACATAAACACACAGCATACACATAAACACACACACACACACACACAACCCACAACACAACACAACGCACACAAACAACCACACACATACACACATACATACACAAATATACCAAACACATCATCACCCGCACTCATACACCACACCCACCCACCCACACAAATATGTACACATCGAGCAACAAACAATTGACACACATTCCCTCTGGCTTAGAAGAACATTCTGTCCTACAGGAAGGACAAATGACAAAAAAGAGTCACACCATGTGTCTATAAGCAACCGGATATAATCGAGAAAATAGTTATTTTACAAATGATCATCTATATATAGCAGTAAAGAAATGGTGGTTTCATAAGAAGGAATGTTGGGAGTTCCCATGGACAAAGGCAAAGAAATAAAAAAAAGAGACAGTCCTCGGAGGAAGCAGACACAAGAAAAGAACTTTATTAAAGAAGTTTAGGAAATGACAAGTAACATTTACAGGAAATTCTATGAAGAAAGAGAAATAAAATGTCAGCCTATACACAACAGGAAAGATTGGAAGAAAGAGAGCACCAGGTAGACTCAGGGAGAAAATATTGGATGGACTTTGCAAATTCTGCCGAGACCAGACAGGGTTGGAGAGATGTGCTTGCAGTACTAAAGGAAGATTCATATGGAAAGCCGATGAACCCCCAATGCCAAGCGGCATGGCACATAAAGAAGTATGATATTGAATGATATGTTAATGATTGAAGAAAAGCCACTACACAGTGTGTAATAAACAGAATAACACAGTACTGTCAATACCCAGACTGTCAGACAACTGTGGTATAGCATTGGAGCCACTCCATACAGTATTATTTATTATCGTGCAAGTCCAGCATAATTCCATGCCACATAAACGAGTTTCTGTCTCCCTCGGATTTTCTTTTGTTTTCTGCCAGCGTGTTAAGAGGTATAATACAAAATGGATTAAGAGCAGAGTTTTAAAGGCAGTAAGGAAAGATTTGCTAAAGGCAACGTTTCTCTTACAGGCAGTAGGGGACTACCACCAATGTGCCGAGAAATCCACACAGATCCAATGGGAAACCAGCACATGAAATTCTGTTACAGCCACAGTGTGATCAATCGCCGTATCTAATGTCATGATCCACGTGATGCTATTGGTCGATGTTATGTTTCTCAGTGCGTTTCGTCTGTATTGACTCATAGAGTAAAGAGCTTGCCATCTGAAGATCAGCCTAAACATAATTAAATTTAAAAACATCAAAACACCTAAAAGAATAAACGTAAACCACGCCCTTCAAAAATATTTAGCTGAGAGTGACTGCAGTTAGGCATACCGATACCTTGTCGACTGTAGAACTTCCAATGTGGATGCCATAGCAGTAAAGCAACAAGGCAACAAGCCAGCCAATCACTCCAAGCAACAAACAAGCCACTGCTGCTGATTTCATCCTTTCAAATCGCAAGGTGCTGAATGTGAAAGTGTGGAATGGACAACAAGCGAACCAGTGTGATGAACCAGATTGTCAGGAGCTGATACTTCACTGGACAGCAGAGACAGAAATATCCCAGACACCTTACAAGGCCACACTGCTTAGTCCATGGTGTCAATATAATAAAGATATCTACCACGAGAACAGTTCATCAAGCCCACACCCAATACTAGCAATGTCTAGACACCCATCAGAAATCAGACCACCTGTTCAGGTTGGTGACAAACACACTGAAGCCACTGGAAAAGTCTTTTTCCGTGTGCACACAAACGATACAAGAACCAAAACAAAAGATGTTACCAGTCCACCATGACAGGACAACGATCATCCAGAGAAATCACGCGGTATATTACTGAACTGAAGCAAATCTTCCACATGAAGAAATTTCGTCTTTGGGGAAATTAGCAAAAACGTATAATCCAAAGTTAGAGTGGTATGAATTTCTTTGCAGCGACAATTTAAAAATTCAGTGTCCGATAAGATAATGAGATAGACAAGAACATTAAATATGTCAGTGGAAATGTATTTCCACAGGACTGCCTTCCCATGTACCGTTGCCGTTAACCATTGTGGTGTAAACCTGAAAACCAGTGCAGTGCTTGTCACAGAGACAATATTTATATTGAAAATGTTAAAATTCTAAGTTTCTTCCATTACAAAACTTGGACAAGACTTTGTGCTGTCACACTCTGTCAGTGTGGTGTATGACAGATCTATCGTTGTGAGTGCGCTTTGGTTCAATAACAGACAAGGGATCATAGAAAGCGAGGTAATGGGATTGTCAGACATGTGACAGTGTCTGTAGGTTTTTCTAAACCAACAAAATAAGTCATGTTGACATGTTGTAGAATGGTTGTATTAGTGAGATCCAGAGACTGTAAATATGGGCAACTTCAAGTTGGACATAACATTCAAAGAACACTCGAGCAAGAATGAATGGAATAAGATAGGTAAGATTAACTTACGGGTCGGACAGATTCATTCCTTACCTGATTGGCAACCAAGTAACGGAGCTAGTGGAAATAGCTGAGACAAGAAAGGCTGATGACACAGAAATTGTAACCATGCACACAGGCCAGTCCCACAAGTGTACAGGTCACTATCACACGACAATTCATCACAGCATACTCGTCGACACAGTGAGCCAGCCATGGTCACACACAACGCCGGTTGGTCCACCATGTAGACAAATAGGCACATGAATTCTACATCGAAAGAACCCTTGCATGTCAGTATTTCATATACATCTGTCTTCATCCCTCGAAGATCCACGACATCATACATTCCCATTGCATTCGAGTGTAGACAGGCAGGGCAGTCATTGATCTATGACCAGGACAACGGTATGGCTGACAGGACACGGATTCATTACTGTAGTAGGAAGTTTGAAATGAAAGTGTTGATGCCATCGTAACGATGAAGAACAGGATGATGGAAAAACTTGGTGCCCTGTCAATATACTTGTGTAAGTAACTTAACACAGCTCAGCTGCATCTGATATCGTAGCAGACAAAGGGGAACACTATTGTCATCAGACCACATCATATGACCCCCATCAGATTCGTATAGTACAGGTAAACATGATGACACAAGGAGTGGTGTTTGCTATAAAGACTCTCACTCCTTATAACCTGACAGACTTGAAGAACTTCCACATACCAGGGTTGTAGGACAGCGTGAAGACGTACATCAGTCACAGGTACATTGAGGGACTGAAATGACATGAACACAGTTTAATCAAATGACCACCATGAATCTGGTAAAGACAAGTGATCAAAAAAATACAAGATGTAGTGAACCTTTACCACATACGTCACTGTGATTTGAGCCACAGAAGAGAAATGTGTGTGTCCAAGTGACCATCAGGACAACGTCGTCAGAGATTGGTAGTTTGTGAGGAGGAAAAAGGGTGCCAGTCCAACGATATTGCTTGGAAACGGATGGTGGACTCAGATGTTCTCCCTAAATTCACACATTACAGGAAATGAATTTTGTTTTCAAGAAAAACTACAGGCACGTCTAAAAGTTAGTCTCCATGATACACATGAAGTGATACTTTACTAGTAACGCAACAAATGTAACACAAAACAGGGAACAGATGGAAAAGGACGTCCTGTCTTTACTTGATGACGTTGTTTCTGTACATGTTTGTTAACGAGCATGTTGCCAGTGGTCAAGCCGGCCCAAAGACCCATCAGAGATATACAGGTATTGCTTGGTACAAATTTGTTAATCATTCCAATGCCATTCCTGCTCACATTTGGGCAAGCTAATCATGCTTCCTGAAGAATAGCAGGTAGGTTGATTCAATACTTCAAACACATAAACTTTAATTCTATGTACTGCCGACATATTGACGTATTTGTAGCCAATAGGTTACAAAACGCTAACCTAAACCCTGACACTCCGGCCTGCTGAAGGGACAGTGTTCTGTTTCCATCCTGTCCATCTTCACACTGTGTTCCTCGCAGGTTAACAGTCCAGGTGATCTGAAAGCCTAGGAATAGTGATCAACAGAACAGATGAACAACCAGTGGGTAACTTTTGAGGTGTTTGACTTTCAGTGTGAAAGGAAAAGAACAGTTCTGAAGCACTGAACGTCCACAGGTAATCGTTGTCGTAATTAAGTCAGCGTGTTTGGGTGTGGAACACAGCAATCATACAGCCATGGTTTTAAGTCTCATCCACACGCAGGTAAGAGATCCAGTATTGTCAACTTGTGTATACATGTGTACACGTAGCGTGTTATAGCTTTTCACCAATATTTCTCAGACGACCAAAATGGCCTATTCCAACTGGGACAGAGATGTTTGTGTACATTCTAACAAAGCTTGAACATTAGACAAAACGTACCGATAATTCCCATTTATGTGTAATGAACCCTGATAAAACGTGATGTCATCACCAACAGCAGGTTTGGAGGCAAAGAATTGTTTTCCTTGAAAACATACCAACACCCCAACAGACACATCTAGCCATCAAACCATCCCGCTAACCAGCCGTCTAACCAGTCCCACCATGCAAATAATTAAACACAAACACAGGAAGAGTTAGAGAGAGAGAAGAGAGATAGAGAGAGAGTGAGCCAGAGAGAGAGAGCCAGAGAGAGAGAGAGAGTGAGAGACAAGAGAGAGTGAGAGAGCAGAGACTGAGAGAGAGACAGAATCAGACTCTTTTTTTAAATTTTTTTGCTGTAAGCGAAAAACAGATGGTTTAACAGAAACAACCTTCCCTGACAGTCAACTTTCATTCTCTTCGTCGTCATTTACTCAACCAACTCTGTAACACTTAAACTTTGTAGAGACAGAACCTGACTATGGTATTAAATAACAGCAAGAAAAAGCTGTTTTTTAAAAGGTGTGCCTCCCCCAAGCAAAACGAGACAGGAAACAATTATCTGATACATTTTAAAAATCGGGGCAAATAGAAACTTAGAGAAAGCATTTTACCACATGGAGACTTCAGCATCACGTCACGAGAATTGGATTTTCCACAAAACTAAAGAATTACGTGACTGGTACTATAAAAACAGACACGTTTTTACCCCACATGACTGGTACTCCCCACAACAGACATGGTCTTTCCCCACGTGACTGAAAACTTCACACAGCACGTTCTACCCCCCCGTGACGAACTCACACAAGACACGTTCTTTTCCCCACGTGACTGAAACTCCCACAACAGACACGTTCTTTACCCCCATGTTACTGGGTACCCCTCCCCAGACACGTTCTTACCCCACGTGACTGATACTCACACTGCAGACACGTTCTGTACCCCAATCCACAGACTGTACTCACACAACAGACACTTTCTTACCCACGTTACTGATACTCACACAACAGACACGTTCTTACCCCCCGACGTTACTGATACTCACTACAACAGACACTTATCTCTACCCCCACGTGACTGATACACCCCCAACAACAACGTTTCTGTACCCCACGTGACTGGAACTCACAGCAACAGACTACGTTTCTTACCCGACCACGTGACTGATACCCTCACACAACGAAACAGCAACCAAACACACAGCCAGTCTGCTCTAACAGGTCTATGAAGAATGGATTCTATAATAGTTCAAGTCATGCACAATTTCACTGAAGACTGTTTTTCATCACTTCTCTACTAGCAAAAGATCGTGGATTTTAACACTTGTAACAATCTACTCTTCGCTGTTCTTGTCGTCGCTGTTTTACAACAGTCCAAAATGAACAGCAGTGGGTTGAGTGCACTGTTGACTGGTAGGTAGAGCACAACCATTGTCACATGAGCATTGTCTGAAACACCACAACATCTGAGGTCATCAAAATGGGTCAGACCGAGAGAAAACCAGTAGCACCCAGCATCTTTATAGAGCCACCGTTTAAACAACAGATTGACCCGAATAATAAATCCATTTCTTTGTATGATCCATTAGGACTGATGTTTTCTTGTTTGTCTGTAAATGATAGTGGCCAACAACCACCACACAGTGAGCACATTATACCAGTTAAACACGACAGTGACTGTGAACCACCTGAACTCATTCTTTGGAGTTACTATCAGACAGAGCCAGACGACACAGACCAGACTGGCCATCAATGGCCCTACCCAGTGTGACAGTCAGAAGATCACTACAATTCAGCGATTACGTCACAGACAACAAATTCGCAAACGGGACATTGGACCCACGATACTCGGCACAAGCTGCAGTCTGTCCGCACGTCTATTGAATCTCCATGATAGATCAAGGTGAAAACAAAGGAACATTGATGTGATCCAGATGTCATGAACCATAGGATCTTAACGGACACCTCACTGGACAGAAGGAAAGAAAAGCAGCAAGCATCCTTGCAATTCATGATGTGGTCCCTGACTTTTCAATAGTAGATTGTATTTTCCCATAGGGAATATTTCATTGGCTACAGTAACCTATGCAGACGAGGATACCCATGCAAATGTTAGCAATCTGCAAATTGCAGTAAACGTGATGAAAGTGCCTCCATACATTCTGTACATCACGAGTTGTTGAGTGCTATGACACAAACGACATTCTCTAGAATGGAGAATGTACTAAGTATCCAAAAGAAAAGCGCAGTACATATTTCAGTTGGCAACAAATATTTTACAGGAAGAAAACAAGGTGGATGATACACATCGTATTGTGTGTTGACTGTTTTAAAAGTAAGTTCTCGCAACACAGCCTATGATTTGAGGAGAAGATGTTTTCAAAAGAAACCATAAAAAACAATGACAATCGGCGTCTAAGGAAAGTAATTCACCGAATATCCTCTGACAAGCCAGTTTCAGGTCATTTGTGGCAAAAACACTGGATTGCTCTCCGCTGAAGTGGTTAAATGGCCAGAAAATGATAAACCCAAATGTGTATGACATGGGAAAATACATGGCAGCTTACTGTTAAGGTATCTGACACGTGTTCTTGTAATGCAATCTATTTTTGTTAGAGCATAATGAAACAAAACATATGGCCTTACACTCTTAGTAATGTCAGAGGATTGTTTGCTACAAATACTGTTCTTAAATTCATAGCTTGAGAAAAACAATCCATCCACAGCTCTCAAACCTGGTTGTTTGTCCGATCAGCCACTGTAAGGTTGTGGTGAAGCTATCACACTTTTATATATTACCAGAGAACAATGAGAAAGATTCAAATGAATAAGATTGTGCTGTTACTGAAATCATCAGCGACATTCCAGATGCCTGATGCCATTCCATGTACGAAGCTGGGGAAAGAGGTGTCAGCACAGAAAGCTCTGGGGACATAAAGACCGACAGACCTTACATTGACTGCCACATACAGGACATGTCCACACAGCCATGCATCATCAACTGTGGAACACTGACCCCAAACATCGACACATGTGATTCCAATGATAATGCAAACTTCCAGAACCACGACATCGGTAGAAACCAGGAATTTGAGTGTCCATCAGTCTTGTATCATCTTCACCGTATGTACAGTCAAAAAATCCTTACATCGAGTCTGAATACAGGGATACATGACAAACAGCCTTCTGTACACCATAATGAGTGTCAGGACACCAAGACTGATGAGATGTCATCCACTGCTGGTAAAAATAACCTGTAACCATCCATGTTGATGAAATTCGATTGGAATTTTAGTTTGGCCTCTTTGTGATGACAGCTGTTTCATCTCTGTCCTGTGGGGCAGCAGACCTCATCAGATACATCCAGACCAATCTTCGTGTCATCACATCGTTGGCAGTCTATCACACATTGACCACTGTACACAGAAAACCTCCGCATGAAGGATGTATCACAAAGATGATTCATCTGCTGTGATCTGGACAATCATGTCTGAAGTCACACGACCAGGAGTAAGGCAGTGTTGGTCATGTCATCATCACAGACAAACATGACAATGGTGTATCCAGTGTGCTTTTCGGGAAAAATTTGATATGTTTGTGTTCCTATGGCCATATTCCAGACACGTCACGATCTTATATACATTATTTGTTCACAATGAACTTGAAGATCACAGGACATAAATGTATGAGGTAGCTTACTCGGGGGCGCCTAGTGGGATGGTGACCATTACAAAAAACAAACATCCAAAATGCAGTGACCACTTGGACAAAGTGATAACGTCAGCTGTGTCTGTATCAAAAGGGCCAGGGCAAGGTCAAAAAACCAGGAAAACTCAACTGTTTGAGCAGAATACAATGTTTGATTGTGAGTTCATTTTCACAAAGTATGTGGTTTTAACTACAAAAGCAAGAACATAAATGAATGCAGTACAAAGCATATCGATGTATAAGAGCCTGCTTGGAAATGATGTGGATGACAGAATAGAGGAGAAAACTGATTAGATAGTATACCATAAGTGCTGTCTGACCAATGCCGAAACTTGCTGTATGTAAAAGTCCACGGGACTCCCAGCCTGATGACAAACCTGAAAAACACTTGAAAATCATCACCATGATTAAAGGATGTGCAGGAAATCGTTTAGTTCAAGTCTGGATTTTGATTGAAGCCAGCTGTGCCACCCAACTGAAGACACTCAAATGTTCCAGTGCAAGCTGCAAATACGTTACTGGTTTTGACAAATACAAAACATATTGATTACGCCTGAAAGCAATCAGACCGCTGACAACCATGACGCATGAAGGGACAGTTACTGTTTTCATCCTGTCCAACTTGCATAACACTCTGACCTCAGGTTAACAGTCCAGATGGTGCTGAAAACTGAAATAATGATCGACAGAACAGTTGAACATCCACTTGGTGACTGATGGGGTGTAGCTCCTCTTGGGTGAAAAGAAACACAGTAAATTTCAGACTGACACTGACCATCTAACCTTAACTTTATCTAAACTTGCTTAACATGAATTTGAATATGTGTTGTTAAGGAAAAACGCGAGCTGATAAATTATGTCAACACGCACATGCAGGAACGCTTTTGATGTGTGTACCCGTGGCTGTGTAATCAAACACAGTCCCTATATACACACAACGAGGAATGCGGTGTAATTATAGTGTGATTATTGCTGAAAACAGGACCATAGCTCCCAGCTAGGTGGCGTCTTGATCAACTTCTTCCAGATAACAGTATAAGGTTTCCTACTGAAAACACAGATGTGGTAATATCAATGTACCCACAATATGTGTGTACGTAGATACTAATAATAACACTGGTTGATCTTTAATTACCTCTATATGGTAGTGCCTAACTAAAGTCTTGTTATAGTGCACAAAATACATGGTATGGTTTCCAAAAGATTCGAAATGTTAATATATACCTCCCTAGAAATGATACAGGCAATCGTATTATCCACCTGTCTTTAGATACTTCCGTGATGACAACATTAGAGTCTATCAATAACATTTTCCATTTCCTTAAACCCACACCCGTATGCCAACCGTATGAAACCCTGACCCGTACTAACATAGCCTGGGGGTACCTCAACATTCCTAAAACAAAAGGAGTGAGCTTTATTATATCTGATCTCAACACACATCCCATGCATCACTCTGTGTCCTTTCAGAGACCAAGTCAAGTAAAAATAGGAGCATCGTGACACATCAAGTCTGTAGGATTGTGAAGTTTGGTATGATTCTCGATTCATTATGTATCTACACCCGGACAAAGGACACAGTGATGTTGTGGTGGAGATTCCGGAGTGATGATGGTACTGCTGTGTGACTTCATGTTGCTCTTGTGATATGCTGGTGATGATGATGGTGATGGTGATGATGATTATATATGATGCACATGATGATGATCGATGGTCATATTATGAATCATGGGATGAAGGTTATGATGATAAACATATGATAAATCCAATACTAAATTGAATAACAGCATTTAACTCACACGGCAACTTAGTGTAACTGCCCCAGAGCACAGCGTAAGCAACAAAAACAAGCATATTACACAAACATATTTCATACACATTATTTACCCATATTAAAAACCCCACCAGAGATAGGGACTTAAAGATTTCACGCTGTGTTATCCGAAATAGGCCTGCATACTTATAACGTACCGACTACGTATCGCAATTTTGCATCTGCGATTTTATCGATACATACCACTTGCGAGACGGACGTAACTACGTAATGGAATTCAGTTTATCTGTGCTTACCCACCCGTATCTAGTTTGGGAGTTATATCACAAGTTTCAAGGCAATAATATTTTGCTTGTGTTTTTTTGAAACCCTTTCTCCACCTGTGTTATGTATGTCTCATGTCACTGAGTTGTAAACATTTCATGTGGAGTCCCGACCAAAACGCACCAGGTGTCCAGCAAGCAAAAAGCCTGGCTGTTGGGAAATAACATGTCACCTAAAGCTGACCTAATTAAAATGATGGGCCGGAGACTTCATCTTGTAGGCCTGGTTCAAACTGCAATTTTACCTGTGGAAAGCTATTTTTGTGGGTATAATCTATATAAATTGTCATGAGAGACGTAATTCCTTAGTGTTTTTGATTAGTATTTGATTACATTTTTCGAATGAAAATGTATAACCAATAGGGCATTTAAAAGAGATCAAACACCAAGGCGCTGACTTAGATCTGATTGGCACTAGCCCTAGCAGTTCACTGTCTGCAATTCCACATCAAGGCCATATAAGGGCTCCCCAGGTATCAGAGAAGCTGAATGCGGAGCATGACTGGACACAGAGGAACCCACAGATAACCAGCACCCGAAGCAACAAACATAGAGCTGTCAATAGGTGTACACCCTGGAGGTGATCACGAACGAGCCAGTGCACCAAACGACCCACCTATGGTACCATGCTCCAGCCACCATTGGAACTCCCTAGCGACACACAGCCAGGGGAGAAAATGAGGCAAGAGGTTGACTTGACCATGCCTAACACCAATAATAACAAGATGGGTGTTGATCTCCGAACAGCACCACGGGAATGGAACAGTCTAAGGTGCATGAATCCAGAGCGTGGAGAGTCACAACAATAAACACCAGACAAGAATAAAATGAAAAGACAAAAAATGTTAAAACAACAAAACGCGAAAGATTGAAAAACCTGTTACTGTATTGCTTCGAGCCAGGGCAGCTTGTGCAGGGAGCCATATCAGGGAACTGTAACTATATCTGAATGCCGCACAAATATCCCACCGGTGAAAAACAAAATGAAAAGAAAAGTAAGTACATCTATAAATACAATTCGGCACAATATGATCCGAAGGCATACTAGAAAGGTCCCCAATACCTAAAACAGTATTTTCTGCACATCACAACCCTCCATAGCAAAAAAAATCACTCCACACAGGTGCCCAAGAACTCATCCTAAAAGAAAATATGTAAGCTCTTTCGTACCGCACATAATGGTGAACAGATTAGCAAGGCTGTGAATGATAGGAACGGAACAAGAAAAGCAAAGGAGCAAGAAAGAGAAAAAAAGAAAGAGATTGACAGGGAAAAACTCCTGCTGCAAACAGAATTTGCATATGTTGAAATACTAATTTATGCTTGGAAAGAGACGCTGAAATCCCCAATGGAGGTAAGTTGAAAGTGACCAGTGTAACAGAACCGGAACACATCACAGCCTCAAGGCCACAGAACCAAAGATCACAGGGCCAATGAACCTCTGGCACAGAGTCGGGAACCAACAGCAACACCAAGGTTCCAACCATGTTCAGATAGTTTCACCATAGGCTGGAATGAAACTATTTTTTGTGGAAATCCTCTGCGACGGTGGATCCTGAAACATCGCCTCCAATTCCCTGTCATCCAGCACTCTCATCTCACTGAAAATTGTCCCTTCTATACAGAGTCGACAATGTTCGACCTCATTCAAGAAAGAAGAATTGTTAATCTGCGTTATGTTTTCAAATGTAGCCCACTTCCATGTGATCCATCCCCAGATACAAACATATAGTAGATGGCCTTCGGCAAGAAAGCAAAAGAATCAACAGGGTCGGACCTGCTGCAGAGGTGAAACATCACCAGCATAGTAGTATGTTTAACGAATGCCAACTGAAGACAAGGAAAAGATGATGATCTTGTAGAATGTGACAGAGACGCAGATATAGTACAGTATCCTGGGAAACCCCGTATGTTAGTTTAAACTTACTAAACTTACTTTTAAGCTTTTTCCCTCCCGCTTGTAACGTGTTGGGCGGTCGCGGGAGATACCAGTCGTCTGTTCAGCAGCAAGGCGGGTGGCCTGGATAAGGTACATCTTCCTCGGTGAGCTCAGAGGTGTCCTCCATGGAGTCTGCTTCCTCATCATCGTCTTCGGTTTCCTCTTGCTCTCCAGCCAGAGAATCTGGTGTTGTATGCCCGAAGTGCTGAATGTTAGAAGTCATAACTGTGTGAGGTGTCCGAAACCACTTGATCCTCAGTATGTTCGATGTGTTTGTAGGATTGGTGTTGCTCCTACCAGATCTCGTATCACCGCATTTCTGATTTTGTCCCTCTTGTCTCGTTTTACAAGCTTTCTCGGCATACATTTCACAGGTGACCAGTATTTTTCTCTCAAGGACTTTAGTTTTGGGACTATGGCTCGATTGGTAGAAAATGTGGCGTTGATGAGTTTCGCCTTAGTGGCTGGTGGAATGCAGGGGTGTTTCAGGAGAGGGGGGCTAAGTTGGTAGCTGAACTGCGTTGGCTTGCTGGCATCTGTTCTCGATTTCTCTGTCCTATATGCCATTTTCAGTGAAGCTTCTGCCCAGGTATTTTAATATTTCACTGGCCTTGCTGTGCAAACTGGATCCGTTGAATGTTGATAACCCAGTTTTGTTTGGTATCTTACACACAGTCAGTGACCACGGTCTTGCTGACGCTGATCTTCATGCCGTATGTCTCGCATCTTTTCATTGAGCTGGGCTGTGTGCTCCTGTATCTGTATCTTGTCATTGTTCACCATTGCCATAGGTCGTCCCCCAAACATGAGTTCATTGAGTGCCTCAGGGCTCTTGGTTTGCCCTCCTTCATAATCGATCCAGATATATCACAAAGAGAAGAGGGGAGGAGATTACATGCCCAGCCGTTACTCCCGATTGTCCACTTGGAACCATCAGATGTTCCCACTGAGCTGTGCGGACTGCACTCCTGCTGTTGGCGTAGATGGGCCCAAATGTTGTCGTATCAGCTTGACGTCGTACTGCTCGAGACCTTCCATAGCTTGTCTCTGTTGACTCGATCAAAGGCCTTTTTCTTATCCAACGTAATACAAGATGGAGATCTCGGTCGTATTCGATCGCCTAAACTGTGCACAGTTGTCGGAGTGCGAAATTTCATCGGTCACCCTGTTTTTCCTTTCTGAGCCAAATTGGTCGCACTCGATGAGATTGTTTCAGTTTCCGCTGGAGTGCGCTGCCCCAGGATCGATTTGCGTACAATTTTCCCTACATTGCTGAGTAGTGATATGCATCTGTAAGTACTTCATGCAGTCTTTCTTGCTGCCCTTCTTTTCCATATTGGCACCAGCTAATGCATTTTTTCCAGTCTTCGTTACTTTTCTCTACTAGGTCCCAAGCTTTCTGAAAGATGGTGGTGAGCCACGAATTCCGGTTTCAACCGCACACATGGATGCTTGCATTGTTTTATGAGCCGTCGACTCCAGCTGCCTTGCCTTTAGGACTGTCTTTTTCTATACTTCACCTCTAGGATGGTAGTTCTGAGTGGTCTGGGGTGTGCTGGGGGTGAACCGTTGAAAGTGTGTCTTGTGTCCGTACTCTCATGGAAAGGTTTGAGCTTGGTCTTTTGAAATAGTTTTCCCATCTCTTCACTATTTTCGTCCTATTCATAGCAATGCTCTCCATTTGCTCGTTGATGATAGAGTTGGAATTCGAAAGGTTCATCTCGCACATCTCATCGCTTTCATTCACACACCTGTAAAACTCCTCTTGTGGAAGCTTTGCAAGTTTCAACAGAGTTTTTTTCCACCATACTGGTCCATGACTTTTCTCTTTGCTGTTGTTCTCACAGACTTTGCTTGCGTGTCCTCTTGCAAGTCAGTACTTTTGATGTAGTCCTCTACAGGTGGCCTTTGAACTGACCCAAAACGTGTATAGTTTCTCTTCTATTCCCTGATAGCCTCCTTCACTTCTTTTGTTCCCACAAGCTGTTGCCTTTCTGTATTTCTTCCTCCTGTCTTCTTGTTGCCACAGCCTCTTTTAAATAGTGTGTCCAGAGGACTGTCTTTGAAGATGTCCCAAGCTTCCCCTATCGTATTTAAGTAATGAAGTGGTCCTACAGTCCATTATTCACTGACTGTGCACCTGATCTGAGTCTCCACCCTCTTCGTCTTGAAGCTTGTGCACTGTTGAGTCTTTCCGGCTGTTTCTTCTTTAATGGTGAACTTCCTCTTCTTCTGAGTGACCACGTCGTTGATGATTGGCCAGTGTCTGTGTCCAGCCTGCGTTGGTGATGGCCTTGAGTCTCTGATGTTGTTCCGCATTCTAGATCTTGCAAGTGTGAAGTCATTTTGAGATGAGACGTCGATATCGTTCCATTTGTACCAGGTGTATATCTGATTGTAGCACGTAGGTGCTGGGAGAAGGTGTTGGTACATGTAAGATCATGCTCAGCACACGATTTCCAATACATGGTTGCCGTTTAGTTGGCATGGTGTTTCTGTGGTCACTGTTTGGACCAATGTGTTTTGTTCCTTGGTGTTCTTCACTCACCGAACTGCCATTAAAATCTCCCATGACGTACAGGTCTTCTTTGTCCTGGTATTCTGTTGTATTGTGTCCGAGAGTTTTTCGAAGAAGGAGTCCATATCCTCTCAGAGTAGGAGTCCCTTACGTGGTGTGCATACACATGCATGTAGTTGTTGATCTTGTTGTCCTCTCTAATGCCGACTTCAAGAAGTCCTCTCTGAAAGAAACTCCGTACACACTATGTTGCTTTTGCCTGTCATGGTGTATAACGATGAAACCCACGCCATGTGCTGCTCTCTGTTCCTTGCTTACACCGCTCCAAATGAAGAACATAGTTGGCGTTATTTCCTTTGTTCCTGTTCCTTTCATTCCTGGTGTCTGCAATGCTCAGTATGGAGATCTTGCAACTTGGTCCATGAAACTCTACTATCTCTGGTTCTTTGTTCGTCAAACCGCAAATGTTTTCCAGGTCCCAACTTTTCGTTTTTTTCGGTTTTTTCTTAATCGTTGTCCGTTTCCTTCCGTCGCCGCGTCGTTTTCCGTCGTAATCAGTCCGTTAATACTCCTTTATATTGTCTTGAGCTGAGTCAAATTTGTTTATCCCACTGCTGGCCTCTAAGCCAAGTCACAGCTTCACCAGTGCCGATGTTGGCCAGCATTACCTGTATCCACCTCCACGAAGCACAGAGGACGATGGATTGGGCTTTATGTTTAACTGGCTGAGATTAAGATTTATTTACCATTTAAGAGTCAGACAAGTGAATTACCAATAACAAGGGAAAAGAGAGCACAACCTAAGATTCCAAAAAATGTGCCTGATGATGGAAAGAGGAGGAAGGTGTGATCAATGGTGTCAAAATCGCAGAGGAATCGAAAGAATGACAGCAGTTTGGAACCACAGTCATCCGAATGAAACAAAAAATCATTATGTAAAAGTAAGAAGTTTTTGTTAGGAAGTCATAACAGTCAGATGACTGACAAAGGGAGGGTAAGTGAAATGGTTTAAAGTTAGGATTATTCAGTTTGTTCCAAAACCATCCTCCAAAGAAAGCTTGTAAAGAAAAGGCAAGCAGAGATGGATAGATATCGAAACTCCTGTTTAGTAGAATTATGTATAGTTGAATGAGGTTGCACAATGTCCCTGCCCTGTAAGAAAGGGACAAATCCAGTGAAAGAGAAGTGCAGATGATATAAACCCGGATGGAAAAAAGCTGTGAAAGTGTTCGTAAAAGGGGATGGAGGCAAGCAGGGGTCCATTTCTAAGATACCTGAATGGCTTTCTTGAAGGAATAGTATGACGTATAGAGTTCCAACAGCTGGTTGAACGTCAGTGTGTGCATGTGAGGCCTGTGAATGGAGGATAAGGAAAAAGACCAGAAGAAAAAGATGTTATGTCAGGTTTTGGCTAGGAAATTGTTAGTTTTGGAAACGGAAAAAAATGAAAAGAACTACCAAGAGACCTGAAAAGACTAATGATATATATATTTTAAAAGTTGTAAATCTAAAAATTATCAATTTCATAACAGCATTGTCAACAGCTGTGAGACTGTTTACAGCCACGAAAAAAAGAGAAACTATTCACTATAAAACAACTACGTTGGAAGAAAGAAATATAGTGCATGGAACAGTCCTGGAACAGATAGGTTTGAGGCAAAATTCTATAAACAGTTTTGGGAAAAGAGCCTGGTCCTTTATATTGTAACGTTCTTTAAAATTGATCTGTCAGAGATTCGCGGAATTTACCAGTAACACATCCACAGAAGGAAGTAATACCTGTAAATCACAAAAAGCCACATACACCAAATGAGTACATAAAAAAGGTTTGAGACTGAAACTCACTATCTAACAAATTATACAATATTGGGTGTGCACCGCTGTTCTACAATGTAGAAACTATGTACAAACTATGTCTAACGAAACTGTTTCCATAACTATGTTTATTACAAGCTTTGCCTTTTGTGACTATAGAAAAAACAGCAAAATCTACACGCTCTGAGTTGTGTCCATTCCTTTCTTTAAATACCATACCCAATCCTCCCCTACAAGGAGGCAGCTGGTGGACCTGTTCAACACTTCTAAAACGCAAGTTAAACCATAAACTCACGAAGAATGAAGAAAGACTTCAAACCGCCATTATTTATCGATAAACGCAGCAAAACAAGACCCAGCTGCGAGACGTCATAATTCGACGCGACATAACGATAACGCAAAACGGCGCCGCTCTGTCTCAATGGTCGTCAAGGATAACCCATACAGATAAACCCTGAGAGACTCAGGGACCCAACAAACAGACGTGAATTCCAAGACGTGACACCAAGCACAGGACGGATGCTCTTCGCAGCCACCCCACAGACACAATCATGGCTGCTGAGCACGCATACCTTCAATGAATTGGGCTTCAGACAACCAACGAGGAAACTTTACAATTTTACAAGCAAGCAACGTCTGTGGTACTGCGAAGACGAAGAAAACACGCGATAGCAAAAAAGCGCTCAAGATCTTGTGTGGCAAAAGGTGACAAAGGGCCCCAAAGATTAAAAGGGGTGCCCGGCCTATCAGAGAGACAACACAAAACGGAAGCTGTGGGGTTCTTCTAATCCAAACCAATGCCCAAGAAAATTTTCAGATCTACTGCTTACATTGTGGAGTGCCGGCAACGCGGGTGAAACTTTTGGACTTTCCCATCTTGTGGGTGCACACTCGGGCAATAAAAGAGAAGGGAAGAAGGCTGATAGAACTGATCATAGCATCCACCCCGTTGAGGACTTTTAGGCAACCTTTGGAAATGCGAAAGGATCCCAAGTTTGCCGAGGGCTTGGCTAAAGGGCCCAGACGAAACCAACCCATAGTTCCCCGATGCACCCAAAGCTTCAGCAACTCCCCACCCTAGCCCCGGGGAAATAAGTTCCACAGCTTAGAGAAAAAGAAAGGCGGGAAAAGCAGGAAATGTGGAATTGAAAACATTTCCCCAAAGGGGCCACGAAAATGCCCAGGGCTTGACAGCACCTGCACATGGGGAAAAAAAAGGGACATTGGGAAGGGCATGTAGACAGAGGAAAAGAGAAGACCTGCTCGTACACCAAGCATTAGAAAGCAAAAGGAAACCCAAAGGAAGAAAAAAAATTCACGGACATGGCGTCGGAGAGTGAGAACACAGTGATGACGACGACATCAAGCATGATAAAATTTCACATTTCCAGTGTCCGCAATGAAGCTTTCACAACGATGGATGTTGTAGCTCGGGAAAGACAGCAAGACACCGCTCCAGCTGAAAATTGACACGGGGGGCATCAGGCACCACCCTCACCCTCCCAGACAAAACAGGAATCTGTACGGAAAGCGTGACCCGTCCAAAGTTAATCACACCTGTCAAGAACACAAAGCGACGGGTACAATGGGCAGAAGATTCCCCCGCCATCGGGGAACCTAAGGGGCTTGACTCAGTCACAAGGGCAAGGGTCACCAAGGCCAAGTTCTACGTGGTCGACGTAGAGGCCCATGTATCATTGGCTGCCGACCTGTGAGAAGTTGAAGTTGATGATTATCAACTGGGAGCGAGATCAGCACAACAGACGTTTAAAACATTGAAAACCTGAAGCAAGCTTAAAGCCCGGGACAGTTCAAAACCCGGGACTTTTCCCGGGATACAGCCCAGCTATACACCAAACCAGGATCAGAACCCTCCCCTCGATCAAACCAAAAAAAAGCCGTGCACCTTTAAGAACAGCTAAAAGCAAAAGCTGGAGAAAATGATTAAGCAGGGAGTCATCTGTAAGGTCAAACAGCACACAGACTGGTGCTCCATTTTTGCATACTCGGTGAAAAAAGATGGCTCTCCCCCGCATCTGTATTGAAATTTCCCCGAAGCTCAACGCAGCCTTTAAAACGAGTGTCCCCACAAAATTTCTACGCTGTCAACCCCAAAAATTTACTTGATCATCAGTATTCAGCAAGATGGGCGCCAAGGCAGGTAATGGTCCCTCCATCTCGACGAGCCTAGCAAACTTTGACCACGTTCCAAACGCCCTAGGCCATTATTGCTGGAAACACACCCTTTGGACTACACTTATCCCCAAAACATCTTCCCCGGCAAGATGGCGAGATACTGGGAAAACCTCCCAGGCGTGACCGCATCACAGACAACGTGTTTCGTGCACGGCAAGGATGTGCAGGAGCACGACGACAACCTCAGGCGTCTGATGGAAAGGAGCCAAGCAGTGTGACCTCTTTTTAACAATACAGAAAAGTGTAAACATCCGAAAGGGACTGAGATCTACCTTTGGGAATTTAAGTTTTTCCAAGGACGGGGTTTGGGCCCAATCCAACCAAAATCTAAGGCACCCAAGCATGCCAGTCCATGAAAACAAAGAAAAACCCGCAGAATTCCTCGACATGATACGTATTTGTCGACATTCATCCCAAACCCCACAAGGGAGTCACAACCCTTGTTAAAAAAAGATGCCCCATTTCGTAAAGTCAAAAAGACCGCATCCGCTGCTTCAACAGCATCAAGAAGCTGATGTCATCAACCACTTTGTCCCCAAGTTCTTTGAACCAAATAAACCAAACGGTGCGGAGGTCGACAGAAACCATGAAGGGCCTGGGTGGCAGCCATTTTTTCAGGAAGAAAACCCCGTCGCCTTCGCATCCAAGTCACTTTAAACTCCACACAGAGCAAATACCCAAACATAGATCGTGAGATCCCTTGCGGTGGCCCTTTGTGATCAAAAACGGTTCCACCATACCTTTACGGGAAGCCGTACAAGGGATCACAGATCAACAAACCGCTCAAGATAATGGGTGCAGAAGCCGTTTCTCAGAGCCCCACCGTGTCTCCCAGCGAAATGCAACAAAAGATCCAGGGGTACGACTACGAGGGTGGAGTACCGCAGGGGAAAATCTATAACCCTCAGCGGACACGCGCCAGACTTCCGTCCCAGGCAGACAAGACACCCCATTGACCTCAACCTCTGTGTGGATGGCCTAGACCTCTCAGGGGACGAATTGGTTCAGTCCAGTATGATTTCCCATAAAGCTTCACACTCAAAAGCAGTACCATCTGCTTTGAAACCACCAGACCGACCCCGTGTTTAACAGTCTAAAGGAGCCCCATAGTCACGGGTGGTCAGAAACAAACAAAGCACTCCTGACAGACGTCAGGACCATTAATTTCACAGGGGGTCAGACAACATCAAAGCACTCCGAACAGACTCAACCAAAGTTCACAGTGGCAACAACTTCAAACCCCTCCTGACAAGACGTCAGACTATAGTTCCACAAGGTGGTCGGGACAACATAAAAGGGCACACCAGACAGACGCAGACTTTTTATTCACAGGTGGACCAAAAAATCAAATCCACTCCTGACAGACTCAAGACTATTAGTTCACCAGTGGTCAACAACATAAAACGCACTCCTGACAGACGTCAACTATAGTTCAAGGGAGGTCAAAAACCCACAAAGCACCCTGACAGACGTCAGACTTATTTCACAGGTGGTCCAGACAACATCAAAAGCACCCCTTTGACAGACGTCAGAGCATAGTTCACAGGTGTCAGACAACATCAAAGCACTCCTGACAAAACGATCAAAAAAAATATTTACAGGGTGGTCAGACAACATCCAAAAGCACTCCCTGACAGACTCAGACAAATAGTTCACGGGTTGTCGGGGAGAACAACATCAAAGCACCCCTAGACAGACTCGACTATAGTTCAAGGGGTCAGAAAACATCAAAAGCACTCCTGACAGACGTCAGACTATAGTTTAAACAGGTGGTCAGGCCCAACATCAAAAAATTTCTTGACAGCCCGTCAAAACTATAGTTTCAGGGTGGTCAGGACAACATCAAAGGCCACTCCTGACAGAACGTCAGACTATAGTTCACGGGGTGTCAGGAACAACATCAAACCACTCCTGACAGACGTCAACAATAGTTCAACCGGGTTTGGTAGACAACATCAAAGCACTCCTGACAGACGTCCCCCCAAAGTTCACAGTGGCCAGACAAAAACATCAAAGCACACCTGACAGAACGTCAGACTATAGTTCACGGGTGGTCAGACAACATCAAAAGCACTCCTGACAGACGTCAGCCCAAATTCACAGGTGGTCAACAAAAATCAAAGCACTCTCTGCCCAGACTCAGACAATAGTTCAAAGTTTTTCAGACAACATCAAAGCACTCCGACGCCCTTCAGCCCAAAGTTAAAAAGGTGTTCAGACAAAAACCAAAGAAACCCTGACAGACTCAGACTATAGTTACAGGTGGTCAGACAACATCAAAGCACATCCAGACAGACGTAAAACAAATGTTCAAGGTGTTCAGAACAACATCAAAGAAACTCCTTACAGACGTCAGACTATAGTACAGGGGGGGTTCCATCAACACAAAGCACTCCTGACAGACGTGCAAGCCCCTTTGGGTACTAGTGACCCAATGAAAATCACTTCCAGGACCAAGCCATAGCAGAAGAAAATAGAGACGGTCATCGCCATGTTTGGCTGGCCTACCAGATCGACACGACAACGGGCCAAGAACCAAGGCCAAGCCTTCCCAAAGTGCTCATGGCCCCCCAGTATGGCATCGAGCACGTCGACCCCCTCGTCCCCCAGATACCCACAATCAAAATGACTTTCATCGAGCAACAGGTTGCAAATGGGCAAGAAGACCATCAAGAAATGCGACAAAGGAATATAAAAGTTTCCAGCAACACCAAGCTCAACCTCCGAGCCACTCCTGTGTGACTCAAAGCTGCCATCCCCCCACTAAAAAGCTTTCAACTGCACCCTAAGACGCCTCCTGCCCTCACGGGTAGGCGCTGGCATGCCGAAGTATCCAGCAGTACAATCTACAGCTGGATGAGAAGCCGGACGAGAACAAATGAAAAATCAATTATGAACAAAGCTGCCTCCATGAACCTCACCCCCGTAGTCTATACCCAGGACAGGAATTCGCACTTAAATAAGGAGACCAAGAGATGGGAGCCAGGGCAAGGTGGTGAACAATAACCTCCACTCTCAGGTCGTAACACGTCCAGAATTACACGGGCAGCAAGCTCCGCCGGAACAGGATCAACCTGTCGCAAGCGACAACATCATGAGGAGAAGAAAGTACTCGGCACGTCTAGGCACGAGACGCAACCGACACAGCAGCAGGCCAGTGGACCAGAATGAGATACCGACTAATGGACAAATTGACGTCGGCAAGCAGTCCAGATCTCCACCATTCCCGAAGCTCCTCGACAATCAGATACTTATGGCAGAGAGCACTCCCTCATAACAGCAACCACTCAATCCAGCAGGGAAGTGAGGAAAGTCCCCTGAGATACACGGAAGAGTGACAAGAACTGTTCGCACAAACACACACCCAACACCACACACACAACGCCACACACACACTACACCACACACACGACACACACCCACACACACACACACACAAACACACACTCACCACAAGTACTGAAACAAGAAACTGTATTGCCTTTTCATTTTCTTTATTTTTGCATGCCAAGATAATGTGCTAGTACAGTGACAATTTTTCGAGTTCCATTATCAAAAGTTATTTAATTTTAAGTTTTATTGTTTCGAAGCTATAAAATAGTGGAATACTCTGCGGAAAGAAGGGGATGTTATATACATGTACGAAACTATGTGGGTCGTTCTCTTAAATGCATGCAGTGAAAGTGAATGCCTCGCGATGGGCGTGGAAAATCAGGGTCCTCAGCGAAAGAATGACACTTCAGATCCTGCCAACGACAATCAAAACAAACCAATTCTATACAGAATTAATAATCCGAAGCATTGAGTAAATAAATTTAAGTCTACTTTGGAAGGAGTGTATAGTCCAATATATCTTACCTTGAATCTGGTCGAAAATGTGCTCAGTGAAGAAATCAATGCACGGTCCGCTACATTCAGAACATGTGGTGAGACGATAGACATCCAAGTGAATCCCTCAACACAGCATCAGACAGTAAAATAGGAACCTTGAAACACACTATAAACTTTCCGTCATCGATAAAATAGAAGTAGTGTCAAAGCAAAAGAGTTCCTAAGAAGGTGGCTTCTGTTGTCAATCAGGGATTTTGAAAAAGTGTTTGGTCTCTAAGTTCCAAAAATTGAAACGGAAGAAGGGTAAAGATTTTTGAAATAACGGAATAAGTCATGTTGCAAGTCTGCAATTGCAAAAAAAAAAAGATATGCTGCGTAGGAACTCCGAAACGCCCTGGAAATACTCCAGTGTAAGATAGTTCCGAACACATTTGTTTGAACACATGTTTTTCGGGGGAACCCAAATCTATTATCTGCACTGATCCATAGTAACGAAGCGATGTACCGTTACACATTTTTGGTTGGCAAAATCACTCACAACAATACTGCATGATCATTATTTGATCACAACATTGCATACGAAGCCGGTATATATACCACACACAAACTCAAAAGAATTAGTGTTAGGAAAGTGTCTTTAATAAACAGCAACAATGGATTTGACTGGCCCCCCATATCAAGCATGTCACCAAATCAGTACGGCGCCAGAGCGAGGACTTTTTCGCACATAACATCAAATAAGCTAACGACACAATCAACAAAGATCACCATTATATATTTTTAGAATAAATATTATTTGATATATATACATTAAGATGGCAAACAGCAAATAGTTTAGGATTTATCTATTTAGAATTATAGGCTACAAAAGTAGGTCCCCCCAATCCAATACACATCCCAAGAGAACGACCCATGATACGACTGCTCCTCTAAACTACGCTACAATTTGCCTGTGTGACTAGAGAAAAACCAGCAAAATCTACATGCTCGAGTTGTGTCCATTCCTTCTTCTTTAAATACTATACCCAATCATCCCCTTCACAAGAGCCTTCGCTAAAAAAATTAAAAGACAATCTCTATCTAATCTTCAGATTTCGTGAAAATCAGTGTACTTTGCTCAAACAATATTCCTGGAAACAAAGATAAGGGAACAGTGATATGTTTTGCTCGATAACATTACATAAAAAGTACTTGCAGTGCTACTTTAGCCTAGACAGATGCGGTCTAGAATAAGCTGCCTGTCTGCTTCAGTAACAACCTACACCCAGTGTAAGGAAAAATGATGATGTGTTTTCAATTCTATTATGCAAATTTCATCCATGTATCGCGTTTGACATGCCCCACAATACGAAAACATATCCAATTCTACATATAACACATACACAACAACTGAATTTTCCTATCGAATTAACATCATGCTAAAACATCTGTATGGCAATGCACAAGAAAAAACACAGAAACATGATAGGGTTAGGGTCATTACAGGAACAAATTGAATTTCAATATAAGGTTAATGGTTACCGCTTAAACTTAGGGATCTTAAAAGAACAAAGATTAGGCGAATTTCTCAGATCAAAAGACATGATTGTTAACATAAAAAGATCAAATTTGAGCAAAATATGGGAAAACATGACTATTGCTTTGGTGTTGAGGATGTAAAAGCTGATGTAACGGAAAAAAAGAAGAGTTAAGGGAACAGGAAGGAGAATAGACACTGAGTCGTTGTGAGACAAAACCAGGAACAGTAAACCAAGACACCAGGATAACGCATACATGCACCATGTGTTCTGGCACGATTTGAATATGAAGCCTGGCTTAAAGGCTTTTGAGGACAAGTCCTTTGCACAAAATGCTGAACTTTCTGTAAAGTTCAAAAACAGATAAAATGGGGACACCAAAAAGGATGAACTAAACAAGAAAGTACACAAGTGGGTTTAGAATGTTGTTGCACGCAGAATCGATTAACGATGGGGAATAAATATAATAAACGGTTTAATTCCCCAATAAGCCACCTGCAGACACAATACATTTAAGCTTCTAATTGCATCAGTGACTTCGGACAACATCAAAGTAAATACCAGACATAATCCCATTTAAGCAGTCTGCGTGCATCAATGAATCAAACCACTGAGAAATATTACACCTTTGGTGATCAACCTAGGTTACAGACATTTCGAACCTACAAAGCTTTTGGTGTTACAAACAGGTGCACAACGTCAATCCTACATAGAAGCTGTTGGTGTTACAAACAGGTGTACATGTTCCATTCTATGTAGAAGAGCTGTTGGTTGTTACAAACAGGTGTACAAACATGCAATTCCTACAGTACAAGCAGTTGGAGTTACAAACAGGAGTAACACGCAATCATTCCACACAGTAACAAATCGTGGTGTTACAAACAGGTTACACACTTCATTCCTACCAGTACAGAGTTTTTGGTGTACAAACCGGTGTACAGGCGTCATTCCAACATACAATTTGTAAGTGTAACGAACAGGTGTACACGACATCATTCCTACAGTACAAGTTGTTGGGTGTTACAAACATTTGTACAAACAACAACCTACAGTACAATTGTTGGTGTTACAAACAGTGTACAAACATCATCCTACAGTTAACAAGTTGATGACTTTATAAAACAGGAGTACAGATGTCATTTCCTACAGTACAAATGTTGGAGTTTATAAACAGGTGTACACACGATTCATTCCTACAGTAACAAGTTGTTGGTGTTACAAACAGTTGTACAGCGCGTCATTCCTACAGTACAAATTGTTGGTGTTACAAACAGGTGAGTAAAACAACTCTTCCTACAGTACAAGTATGATGACGTTAAAACAGGAAGCACAGACGTCATTTTCCTACATGACAATTATTTGTTGTCCGTTTACAGACAGTCGTACATATCGAATTCCCACAGTACAAGTTCTCCTCGTTACAAACAGGTTATATAGGCGTCTTTCCTAAGCACAAATTGAACTGTTAACTTAAGGAAACAACGCCTGATACAGGAACAAAAACCCAATTCATCCACCTCTTGCTGTCTAATGGACGACATTGCTTGAGCTGTTGTGTTGTTGTTATTGTCCACAACTAAAGATGTTTCAACCAGTTTAAATAGAAGATTCAATCGTTCTGGTACACATTCTTCAGGAAAACAAACTCCATAGTCACCTCTTGCTGTTGATGATGATCATTGTTGTCATCTTTCTCAGGAAAACAGTTTCCCATATTCACACTCTTGGCTGTTGATGATGATCAATGTATAGTCATCTTCAGGAAAACAGAACTCCTTATTCACCTCTTGCTGTTGATGATGATTCATTGTTGTCATCTTCATCATGAAAACATATCTCCATATTCTCCTCTTGCTGTTTGATGATGATCATTGTTGACAACTTCGAGGAAAACAGAATCTCCATATTTACCTCTTGCTGTTGAGAATGATCATGATGTCATCTCCTTCGAGGAAAACAGTAATCTCCCAAAGATCACCTCTTGCTGTTGAGATGATCATTGTTTGTCATCTTCTTCAAGGGAAAACAGTATCTCCATAGTCACCTCTTGCCTGTAGATGATGAACATTGTTGTCTATCTTCCTTCAGGAAACAGTATCATCCGATAGTCACCTACTTGCTGGTTTGATGATGATCATTGGTTGTTCATCCTTCTTCAGGAAAACAAGAACTCCATATTTACCATCTTGCTGTTGATGATGAATATTGTTTTGTCAATCTTCAGGAAAACAGTTTCTCATATTCACACTCTTGCTGTTGATGATTATCATTGTTTGTCATCTTCAGAAACAGGTATCTCCATAGTCACCACATGCTGTAGATGATGATCATATGGTGTGTCATCTTCAGGAAAACAGGTATCTCCATCTTTACCTCTTGCTGTTGATGAATGATCCATTTGTTGTCATCTTCAGGAAAACTATCTCCATATTTTACGCTCTTGCTGTTTATGGAAGTACATTGTTTGTCATCTTCAGGAAAACAGTATCACACATATATACCTCTTGCTGTTTGAGCAGATCATTGTTTTCATCTCAGGAAAAAATAGAATTTCCATATTTACCTCTTGCTGTTTGATGATGAACATTGTTGTCATCTTCAGGAAAAATAGTATCTCCATATTTATCCTCTTGCTGTGATGATGATCATTGTTGTCATCTTCCAGGAAATAGTATCACCATATTTACTCTTCATGTAACTTAACACTGGATACCATTGTAAACCTACCCCATGTAAGATTAAACTAAAATCTAGGCTTTCTTGTTTTATTTTCTTCAAAACTTTTTTCCTCTTTCATTTCAATGATTTGATGAATACATAATACATAATGGAGACCGTGGTGGAAACTTTGTTTTAATAGTCAGGCAACAGACAGGTAAAATATGAAGAAAATAAACATACTGATTGATTTTCTAAATTATAACGAAAAGGCCTAACTCACTATTGTGTAATGTTTAGGTCTCTCAGGAGTTACGTATCATTACCACACAGATTTAAAGTTTTAAAACATATACACTCACAGAATTAACAATCTTGTAAAGTCTTGTCAGAAGTATAATCTCTACTGACAGCAGCACTCTCACATATTTATAAAAAGCTATTGTTGTATATACAGCACACGCACGGCACACAATAGAAACACACAAACACACCCATAAACACACACACCACACAACACACACACACACACACACACACACACACACACACACCACACACACACCACACACACACAAAAGCATGCACGTTACCGACTAATATTCACTTTATAACTGAAAAGACTTAATCAAAGAACGAACACGAACGAACACACATTCACACACTTCACATACATACGTATTTTCTCTAATCACAAATGAATATAATTAATCTTCTAAATAATGCGTATGCTAGTCCCACTATCCACTCCACCCTTCCTCCTCTGTCTCAGAAAAATAAAATCTTTTCCTTCAGCTGGAATAATGCCATAAATCATGAGAACATGTTTAAATAGTACAGTGAACATCCATGATTTATGTCATGGCATGTTGTTACAATGACGAATAGACTGACACAAACAGTGTTATGGTGTACAGGGAATTATACAGATAATTTATGCTGAAATACAGTTATAGTATGATCAGTAGCAAGAATATTTTCTACGCTGACAAGTTGCTTGATTTATTGTCTGGCCGTCAATAATATGATGCTGTGCAGTTGTATTCCTTTCATAGTGATTGCAGACATTCTCACAAGTACCTTGCATCCAAGTCACTAACCTCACATGCTGAGCGCTCTTCAGTTGATTTTATTTTACTTCTAGTTCATGTTAACATTTCGCTCTAAATCTGACGTGTGTGTGGAGCTTTCCACCATGTATTTATTTCCACCATATATTTAATTTTCCATGTGTGGTGGTTTTCTATTCCACTAACAATCAGAATGTACTGTTGTGTTTCTTTTGCAGAAAATTAGTGGCTACAGGTTTGAACTGTTTACTAAACAACAGTTCCCTTTGTTTAACGCGCTGGCGATCTTCAACATACTGTCAGCTATTAAGCGAGCTGCATGCTTCAGATCATGATGCAGTGCGCTATACACACAGAGACTCATATACACTCACACACGCACTCACACATGTAAAACCGTCAGCTGAATTATTGTAGTATCAGTAAAATGTCCAATAATGTGTTGCTATAACGTTATCTTTGCACGCTGTTCTTTCCACAGCTAAGCGTTGTGTCACACGTAAATTATGAAACAGTCTTTTGAGTCTTTTGATTTTAGAAACAAGTTGACAACACTCTGTCCTGTGTTTTATCTCTGTAAGACTGTTTCAGAAAAAAAGATAATTATCATTATTGTCTCTTCATGTCTTTTTTTTTAAAACATACTTCAAATTCTGAAAGAAATTATAACAGTAACATTCCAGTCACCGTGGTGTAATGGTTAGTGCATCAGACTACAGACTGGAAGGTTGTGGGTTCGAATCCCCATCAGTCTTTTTAAATTTCAAAACGGGATTTTTCAGCTCTAACTGATTCCTACCCACAGCTGGGTATGCTATGGGCTCATTGAGAAGACTGGGATCACACAATTGAGTCTCATCCACTTCAAGAATGCATCATTGAAAATGCTGCTAAAATCTTCTGACCAGTATCACAGGTTCTGTATCTCTCAGGCCAGGAGATTTATGATAGTAAGTGTAGAGTACAGCCCTGTCATGCAGTCTCAAACCTAGATGTAACTCCATAGCATCATGATTATCATCCTCAGCGACACCATCATCATCGCATTGTAAAAACTGTGCCAGCTTCTGTGGTTATTAAGATGGCGTTGAAAATGGGATAAAAAAGTGAGCAAAAAGGAAACCTCCCTGAGTGCAATAAAAATGAGAGATGTAAAGGCAGGTAAGGAAACAGACTTAGGCTGTCAAAATGCATAATCCTGCATTTCAGATGTCTCTCCCAGCGTTTTGTTTCGTAAAACAGTAATCTGAATCACACTGACTGCCAACGTTCAAGCAAACATGAACCAAACAACAAAAATAGAATTAGAACCCGTATTTATAGTGAAAAAAAACAAAAAAAACAAAATGCGTATTCATGAAATAGGCTACATGTTCTAATTATCTGTTTGTTTTTTCTGGTTCATAAAAACACTGTTCACCTGCAAGTGCGTGTGTATGTGTGTGTGTGTGTGTGTGTGTGTGTGTGTGTGTGTGTGTGTGTGTGTGTGTGTGTGTGTGGTGTGTGTGTGTTGTGTGGTGTGTGTGTATGTGTGTGTGTGTGTGAGTGTGTGTGTGTACACGTGTGTGTGTGTGTGTGTGTGAGTGTGTGTGTGTACACGTGTGTGTGTGTGTGTGTGTATGCGCTGGTGTCTGCGTGTAATTGTAACTGCCTTATGCATACCTTACTGAACTTACTTGATTAGTGCTTCAATCAATATTTCTGACAGGAAAGACAAGCAATGAATTTGCCATGCGGCATGAAACAATATTCATTGTTGAAGGATGTTTGTGCTGTGTTATAGAGAGATGCCTGACTAACTGGATATGCAACATTTTGTACCAACATCATAAAACCTTTGGTTGTTGTTTTGGTTTACTGGTATTATTTTGTTATGCGTGATTGTAGCTGTTTATATGTTGTCAAGAAAATGTAGACTGGAGGCATGGGTTGTCAGTTTGGCTTTAAAACTTAACATCTCATACGCACGCACACACATGCACAGACAAACACATAAACATACACACTAAAACACACACTGACTTGCAGCATTAACAGTGTCTCAGTCTGTCTGTATAGTTCAGTACAAATTACTGGTTTTCTTTCTACTTCATTGTTTCAGGGAAGACACACTGACATTGCCATGTATGTGTAAACAGTATAATCAGTCCATAGCTTCTTGGATAATGTAACATGTTTCCATTCAACAATATTTCTCTCATATCTTATGTGCTGGGCATCAAATACTAAAAAGACATAACATCTTGTAGTATAAGTTGAAAACTACACAGATTGCGTTTTAGCACTGTTGCATCAAGTCATTTCTGTACAATGTACTTGTGCATACTTCAACATGTCAGGAAATACTTTACCCTAAATAGCTGAGAGCAAATTACAGCAGTACATCACTTGTGTGATCAGACATCTGTGTCTTCTTCAGAGTGCATGTGTGCTTCAACTATTGGTACAGAGATAATGCAAACTGGTTAGGCCACATGCAAACGTGTGGGGACACTTTATACGCCTTGTTTACAAACGAGTCTATGATACAAATAGCAAATAACGCATTGTGAAAGATCTCAAGGTGCTTACCATCCCAACAGTAATAAGCATGACTATGATGATGGAATGAGGGAGTGTTGTATCGCTTTGACAGTTTTAAATCGCTCCTGTGAAAATGTATTTAGGCAGATACAACTTGATACTTCCTCCACCTCACAAGCGACCTGCACATCTCCCAGCCTCCAAATATGCATTACGAATCTTTAATTCCCTAACAAGTTCGAAACATTATCAGCCACAACCACAGCTCACATTCACCACCACACCCTCTGTCCGTCAGAAGCTTGCCTCACTCTGCCTAACAGCTTCCTCTTGCCTACCCACAAACTACTCACCAATCCACAACCATTAAAATCCCACCATCACTAGATCCCTTCCCTAACACGTACTCTACGCTCTGTCTTTAACGTATATCCCTCAATCCCACTGTCTCATCCTCGCCACGTTCCTGTTTCTCTGTTTAGCTTTAAAGGACAAATTATAGTGGATTATCTATGAGCACACATGACAGCGGACTATCGGCTTCCACAATAGTAGTAAACTGTGGGAAGAGCTGGACAGAAGTTGCTCAGAGGAGAATCCCAGTCAGTCAAGTGTTTTGGCCCTAACATCCTTATACACTAAGTAGACCAGGTCACATCCAGTTCACGCATCAGGATACCCCACAGCTGTCCCCTCTTTTACACAAAGTGTTGTCCTACATCAGGAATTGAACCCACGTGTCCAAGGTGGTAAGGCGTCTCCAGGCCAAGTCACCCTTGTGACAGATGTCTTACCGACTTGGCTTTCAGATGCAGGCACCATATTGGGGAATGTTGAGCCTTACAAAGTTCACTATTGTTCCTCCTCAACCAGATCCTGCTGAAACTCCTTTCAGCTGCATACACCATTACCTTTAGAGCTCTGGTTCTCTCCTTTCAGCTGCGTATGCCATTACCTTTAGAGTTTTGGTTCTCTCCTTTCAGCTGCCTACACCATTACCTTTAGAGTTTTGGTTCTCTCCTTTCAGCTGCATACACCATTATCTTTAGAGTTTTGGTTCTCTCCTTTCAGCTGCCTACACCATTACCTTTAGAGTTTTGGTTCTCTACTTTCAGCTGCCTACACCATTACCTTTAGAGTTTTGGTTCTACTACTTTCAGCTGCCTACACCATTACCTTTAGAGTTTTGGTTCTCTCCTTTCAGCTGCATACACCATTACCTTTAGAGTTTTGGTTCTCTACTTTCAGCTGCCTACGTCTTACCTTTAGAGTTTTGGTTCTCTACTTTCAGCTGCCTACGTCATTACCTTTAGAGTTTTGGTTCTCTCTTTCAGCTGCCTACACCATTACCTTTAGAGTTTTGGTTCTCTCCTTTCAGCTGCATACACCATTACCTTTAGAGTTTTGGTTCTCTACTTTCAGCTGCATACACCATTACCTTTAGAGTTTTGGTTCTCTACTTTCAGCTGCATACACCATTACCTTTAGAGTTTTGGTTCTCTACTTTCAGCTGCCTACACCATTACCTTTAGAGCTCTGGTTCTCTCCTTTCAGCTGCCTACACATTACCTTTAGAGCTCTGGCTCTCTCCTTTCAGCTGCGTATGCCATTACCTTTAGAGCTCCGGTTCTCTCCTTTCAGCTGCCTATGCCATTACCTTTAGAGCTTTGGTTCTCTCCTTTCTCAGAAATTGAGAGCTGTTTCATGAGGTCATAGGGTGGTGTGCCTATAATCCCCTTTGCTCCAATTACTGTGACAAGGACATTTCTTTGAAAGCCAGATTTCATCTAGTTGCTGGTAAGACTGGCATATGTTTGAGTCTTGTAGATAGAGGCTTCCCCAGATGGTGATTTGGCTCTGGCTTTCTCCATCATTTCCTTTACATTATCCAGTGTTAGTAGCTTTTTCTCAAACATTTGTTCTGGTGTTGCAGGCTGAACCAGACCTGGGATTTCAAGTGATGCCTCGCATTGAGCAAGGAAATTTGTTTTCCTGAGATGTCCCAGAACTTCCTTGTCCACTGTGAATATTCTGAAGAAGTTTTTTTTTTTTTCCAGATTTTTCTTCTCTGAATATCTGCTACCTGATGCTAACATCTGGATTCTTCAAGTTGCGTTTTCACTTTTGGCTGTTTTACTCCATAGATGTTTCTACATGTTGTATATACAGTATCTCCACATGTGGCCAGTTTGTATTGCAGTGTGTTCTTCTTGTCAGTGCATTTATTTTGTGAACGTCTTTTCCTTGTCCAGCCTCACCCATTCCTCAGTTATAGCACAAACAGCAACAAGAATATTTCATTCACTGACAACTGACTTGATTTATTGTCAGGCAGCCAGTGACGTGACGCTGTACATGTACAGTCGTGTCTCCGTGTTATTGATTGTAAACACTCTCACAAGTATCCTGCATCCAGGTGACTAACTTCACACACACAGTGCTCTGCTATTGATTATATTTTCTGTTTAGTTCATATTTACATCATGGTTTTAATCGTGACTTGAGTGTTGGCTGTTCTGTTATGAATCGAATGTATATTTCTGTGTGTGCAGGTTTTCTGTCCTACTGGTCAGAATGACTGTACTGTGGTGTTTCTTCTTAATGGGACTGGTGGTTTTTTACTCGTAATTCATACCCATTTACCAAACAACAGTTCCCTTAGTTTAACACGTTGGTGATCATTATCACACTTTCAGAAGTTAAGCCAGCTGCACGCTGCACACCATGATGCAATGCGCTATACACACACATACATACACTCACACAGGTAAAAATGTAGGATGTATTACTCTAACATTGCTGGAATGTCCAACAATTCACCATGAATGTTATCTTTGCACGTTGTTATCTTTGTCGTTAAAGGCTGTGTCACACATAAAACACAACACAAACTTTTGATTTTAGAAACAACTTGACGACATTTCTACATCATCTCTATAACACTATTTCAGATGTGAATAATGACTGTCTCTTCCTGAGTGTCAGCTCTGTAACACCATTTCAGAAAACAATGATCAGTATTTGTTTTTCATGTGTATTTATAGTTTTGTTTCACAACATACTTCAAATGCTCACAAAACATAACACGGTTCACTTCACCTGTATCAGAACTAATCTAGAAATAAAACATAAAAATGACAGACATACAGACAGATAGGGAAACAGACGTGGGATGTTACAATGTATAACACTGTATTCTAGGATGTCTACGTGGTTTCCACAGCGTTTTCGTTCGTAAAAATAGTGTTTTATACCTCTCTTCTTCTCTTCCTCTCTCTCTCTCTCTCTCTCTCTCTCTCTCTTCTCTCTCTTTTTTTTCTTTGTGTGTGTGTGTGTGTGTGTGTGTGAGTGTGTGTGACGTGTTTGTGTGCGTGCAATGCGTGTGTGTGTGTGTGTGTTTGCGTGTGTGTGTGTGCGTGTGTGTGTGCGTATGTGTGCGTGCGTGCATGCGTGTGCGGGCGAGTGTGTGTGTGTATGTGTGCGTGAATGTGTGTGTGTGTGAGTGCGTGTGTGTTTGGGGGTGTGTGTGTGTGTGTGTGTGTGTGTGTGTGAATATGCATGTGTGTGTGATGTGTGTGTGCGTGCGTACGTGCGTGCGTGCGTGTGTGTGTATGTGTGTGCGTGTGTGTGTGTGCGTGTGTGTCCGTGCAGGCGTGCGTGTGTGTATGTGTGTGCGTGTGTGTGTGCGTGTGTGTGCGCGCGCACGCGCGTGTGTGCACGTGTGTGTGTGCATGTTAATGTGTATGTGCTCGCGCGCATGCGATGTGCACGTAAATTTGTGCACATATGCAAACACAAACACACGCAAACACACATACACACAGATTTAAATAAAATACATACAAACATAAATATAAATACGCACACACGTCACACGCACGCGTGCGTGTACACACATACACACACAAACTTACACATGCACAAAAATACATGCTTACAAACACACACACAAACACACACACAGACGTACATGCATACACACGTACACACATCTAAGGTCACACAAAAATTTAATGAATTCACTTCATTACCAAAAACTGTGTTTTCCAATGATTTGCAGAATAAATATTTATCAGTTTTTCTGTCTGTCTGTAGTCACGATAAATTGCTGGTTTACTTTGTGCTTAATCGTTTCAGGGAGGTAACTCTGACATTACCAGGTATGTATAAACAGTTTTTATCTTTGCATAGCTTCTTTAAAAACATAATTGTGTTGACTTAAGTAACCTGTTTCCCATATCCTCTTTACTGAACATCAACTATTTAAACGGAAATAACGACCATTGGCCATAAATTGAGGACTAAGCAGAATGCATTTTGCCCCTGCTGCATCACATAATTTATGCATATTGTACTTATGTACAAGTGAAATCTGTTGAGTAAACGCTTTGTGTACAAGATGTAATGCAAATTACAGCAGTGCAGTTTTTGTGTGACCAGGAATATGCGTCTTCTTCGGAGTGTCTGAGTGCTTTAACTATTGCAACAGTGATAATGCAGACTGATTTGGCCACATAATTTTGTATATGCAAACATACGAGGACGCGATACCTGCCTTATTTACAGAAATGTATTGAAACAAGAAGCAAATGACACACTGGGTAACACAACAGTTGGCTTACCACACCAACAGTCGTAAATATGATACGGTAAGACTTTAAATGTCACTGAACATTATTGTCTTACCACACCAAACAGTCGTAAATATGACACAGTAAGACTTTAAGATGTCACTGAACATTATTGTCTTACCACTCCAACAGTCATAAATATTACACAGTAAGACTTTAAGATGTCACTGAACATTATTGTCTTACCATTCCAACAGTCGTAAATATTACACAGTAAGACTTTAACATGTCACTGAACATTATTGTCTTACCACTCCAACAGTCATAAATATGACACAGTAAGACTTTAAGATGTCACTGAACATTATTGTCTTACCACTCCAACAGTCGTAAATATGACACAGTAAGACTTTAAATGTCACTGAACATTATTGTCTTACCACTCCAACAGTCGTAAATATGACACAGTAAGACTTTAAGATGTCACTGAACATTATTGTCTTACCACTCCAACAGTCGTAAATATGACACAGTAAGACTTTAAATGTCACTGAACATTATTGTCTTACCATTCCAACAGTCATAAATATGACACAGTAAGACTTTAAATGTCACTGAACATTATTGTCTTACCATTCCAACAGTCGTAAATATGACACAGTAAGACTTTAAGATGTCACTGAACAAAGTTGGATCACCACACCAACAGTCGTAAATATGACACAGTAAGACTTTAAATGTCACTGAACATTATTGTCTTACCACTCCAACAGTCGTAAATATGACACAGTAAGACTTTAAATGTCACTGAACAAAGTTGGATCACCACACCAACAGTCGTAAATATGACACAGTAAGACTTCAAGATGTCACTGAACAAAGTTGGATCACCATTCCAACAGTCGTAAATATGACACAGTGAGACTTTAAATGTCACTGAACAAAGTTGGATCACCACACCAACAGTCGTAAATATGACACAGTAAGACTTTAAGATGTCACTGAACAAAGTTGGATCACCACTCCAACAGTCGTAAATATGACACAGTAAGACTTTAAATGTCACTGAACAAAGTTGGATCACCACACCAACAGTCGTAAATATGACACAGTAAGACTTTAAGATGTCACTGAACAAAGTTGGATCACCATTCCAACAGTCGTAAATATGACACAGTAAGACTTTAAATGTCACTGAACAAAGTTGGATCACCATTCCAACAGTCGTAAATATGACACAGCAAGACTTTAAATGTCACTGAACAAAGTTGGATCACCATTCCAACAGTCGTAAATATGACACAGCAAGACTTTAAATGTCACTGAACAAAGTTGGATCACCATTCCAACAGTCGTAAATATGACACAGTAAGACTTCAAGATGTCACTGAACAAAGTTGGATCACCACTCCAACAGTCGTAACTATG
>JAPXFY010005292.1:0-12500 GCA_030674185.1 Monoplex corrugatus | reverse complement strand
AGACACAGAAAAAGAGCTACGACCGACTGTGGTACATACGTAATGATAATAATAATAAACAGCTTTTGTATAGCGCTATTCTCAGTTCATATATATGTTCTGTCTTGTCTGTGTGTGTATGTTTGGTCAGTTCAAGAATAAAAGACTATGTCAATCTTGAACATAAGACCGATATATTGTATGTATTTCTGTCCTCTCTCATAGTTGTGTGTAGGGTAGTTGCAGAGTATAAAGGTAGGCTTAGGCGCTCCTTTTATGAGGAGTGTTCTGAGCTTACTGTTTTTGTACTTTGTATCTGCTTCTATGCTAGCTGAATGGGTAGCGCAAACAGTGTTGGATTTGAGAAGTTCTGCAATATGGGAGATAATTCCTACGTGACTCTCAAGAGTTATGTTCTTTGATCAATATCATAAAAATTCTCCCTGCTTCCCTCTTATTTATTTGGTATTCTCAGTTCGACTCACCGTGCTGTTATATAAATCATCTCACTCACATACCAACAACATCATTTTTCAAGCACACTCACACACCACACACACACAACACACACACACACACACACACACACACACACTCACACACACACACACACACTCACACACACACACGCACACACACGCACACACACACACACACAACCACACGCACGCACGCACACACACACACACACATACACACACACACACACACACACACACACAGAATGCTGATAATGCTATAGAATTGCATGTTCATACCTCCGTAAAAGAAGCTTGCAACTTGCTCGAATCAGCCTCATGGACTCGATTTCATGAACATTCAGATGAACAGTTTGTGTCACAACAAATGATAAAACTTACCGTTCAAAATGTATGTAAAAAATTGCAGTATTCTTCCATGTATCATTTGAGATCGATTGTTGCTGTTTGTTTTCGTATTCAGCTAAACGCATTGAAAACAAAATATTGTAAAAATGTCAAGTGTATTTGCGGCGAACAGTTCACACTGTTTCACTGTTTATTCTACTGCAAAATGCTACGTTCTTTTTACCGAAAATGTTTACTCAAGAAAAGTATTCTGAAAATCATTTCCAGAAAATTACATCAGATCAAACGTTGTTAGTTAGAATTTCAGAATCATTAGTTCACAGTCCTGTTAATGCATTACTTTAACTTTATTCGGTTTGTATTTTAGTGTTACAATTTCCCTTCACGTTGTTGAAGTTAATTGTTAGTGTTAAGTTCTCGTTCCATTTTACTGTTCCCCCACCTGCTAATGTCTTTTTCCTCTGTCTTCCCTCTGCCCAAATCCAACCCGTCCAACTATCGTTCTACATTTTATTTTGTTCACTTTTTTTTTTTAATTTCCCCTTCCCCCCCTCCCCCGTCTAATATCACTTATAGTGAAAAGACGTTAAATTAAAGAACGAACACACACACACACACACAAAGGAAGAAGAAGAAGAAGGAGTATACTTCTGAAAATGCCTGCAGAAACAAATGTGTTTTGAGTTTTCTTTTGAAAGCTTGAAGTGTTGGAACATCTCTTAGACTGGTCGGCAACTCATTCCATGCAGACGACGCGGTGTATCCAAACGAACGGTCTCCTGCAGTCTTTAGGTTAAACCCTGGGGGTACTAGGCGTTTCTCCTGCCACGAGCGGAGTGTGCGTGACGGCCGATAAGTAATAATAATAATAATAATAATAAGAGACCATTTATAAGCGCACATCTCTGCCTACGGCGGAGCTTATGACGCTTTACAATCATTCACTCACAATATTTCAATCTCTCGGACCTCACGTACATACACTAAATACACAATACAAAGTAATAGAATAAATCCATAAAAATACTACATACGCTACAATCATACACGGATTCTCACGCAAGTCCAAATGCACCCCACAACCCCCACGGCTATACCCCAAAGTACTGTGAGGCACATTGGGCTCTATAATCACCCACCCCCACCCCCCACCTACCTACTATAACATACACTTCCGGGAATAGTTCGGAGGACATTCGGGAAAGACCGAAGGACACTGGGAAAGACTAGATCTGCGGGCTTTGTGGGTTGGCTTCCCACCTTGCCTTTGATAACATGCCACGAGTTTTCCAAATGAAAGATGCTCCCAGGATTCACCGAAAGGGGGAGAGAATGATGAATCCATCGGCACTGACTCCATCACGACTGGAAACGCACAACGGACCATGATTAATGACCAGTTGGAATTTCCGTGTGCGTGTGGAAGGAGATTCACCACCAAACGCGGCATGAAGATCCACAGGACAAAAATGGGCTGTTTGAAGACACATACGAACCAGCAGCAGCGCACTGCGATAGCAGGTGAGACGTTGGATGACCAAGGCCAGGAATTAAACCATAGTGCCAAGGACATCCACGCTGACGGTTCTGATGCGGATTTTGCACAAGCTCTTAACGCCAAACGTGGAAAACTCAATTTGCCGCCTGCCGGTGCAAAAGAACAATGGGAGAAATTAGATGAGGAACTTGTCCTTAAGCTGAACGCGCTAATAGGGAACAGTACGCTGGAACACAAACTTGACACATACGGAGACATCATATACTCTATCTGCAGGGACACTTATGGAGTGAAGCAGCCAAAGACAAAAACGCCTCCCCAGAAATCCAGAAGACAGCAACAGATGGAGAGCATCCGGAGGGAGAAAAGGAAGCTTAAAAAGCGAATGAAAACTGCCTCAGAATTCGAGAAGCAAGGGCTCCTGGAACTCTGGAAAGATCTGAAGGCCAAACACAATGCTCTCAGCAAAGTGGAATCAGCAAGGCGAAGAAAGAGCAAAAAGAAGAAGACTCAAGATCGTTTCTTCGAAGATCCCTTTGACTTTGCAAGAAAGCTGTTTGAACAACCCAAATCAGGGACTCTCACAGTGGGCAAGGAAACCCTAGAGCAGCATCTCAGGGAAACATATTCCGATTCTCAGCGCGAGGCACCACTTGAAATCCAAAATCTGGTTTGGCCTGCAGCGCCAGAAGGAAAATTCAATAACAAACCACCAACACTGGATGAAGTGAAGAACGTAGTAAAGAAAGCCAGAGCCAAGTCAGCGCCTGGACCAAACGGAATACCATACCTGCTCTACAAGAAATGCCCAAAAGTGCTCGAGTGGCTCCACAAGATGATTCGATCAGCATGGAGGAACCAGAAGATCAGCGACCAATGGATGAGAGCTGAAGGAGTGTACATTCCGAAGGAGCAGAACTCCAGCAGCATCAATCAGTTCAGGCCAATATCACTTCTGAACGTCGAGGGGAAAATCTTCTTCTCTGTTATGGCAGCAAGATTGACAAAATACCTGACTGAAAACAAGTATCTGGATATGTCAGTCCAAAAGGGAGGCATACCAGGAATGCCTGGATGCTTGGAACATGCCACGTTGATTTGGGATGCCATCCAAAAAGCAAGAACAGAGAAGAGAGACATTGACGTAGTTTGGCTTGATCTGGCGAATGCATATGGATCAGTTCCACACGATATGATCCAGCTGGCTCTTGAAATGTATCACATCCCAGAAAACATCCGAACAATGCTGAGGAAGTATTTCCAAGGGTTCTCAATGCGGTTCTCTACCAAAGAATACACCACGGACTGGATAGACCTAGAGGTGGGCATTGCAATGGGCTGTGCAATCTCTCCCATACTGTTCGTGTTGGCAATGGAAGTCATCTTGAAAGCTGCAATGAAGAGTTCAGGTCCAGTGAATCTGGGAGATGGATACCAGATGCCTCCTCTGAAAGCTTTCATGGATGACACAACAGTCTTGTCCACGGATGAGGAAGAGACACACCAAATCATAAAGCAGCTGGATGAGCTGGTGGCCTCTTCAAGAATGAGGTTCAAACCTAAGAAATCCCGAAGTCTCTCACTGCGAAAAGGAAAAGTGGCAGATTCAGTCAAATTCATGGTAGCCAACCAAGCCATCCCCACTGTCACAGAAGAGCCAGTAAAAAGTCTCGGAAGATGGTATGATGACTCCCTGAAAGACACACAAAGGGGATGTGAAACCAAGCAAACAGCAGAAGAAGGCCTGAAGAAAATAGATAACTGCGGACTGCCAGGCAAATACAAAGTCTGGTGTCTACAGTTCATGCTGATACCAAAGCTGCTGTGGCCACTGCTAATCTATGACATTTGCACCAGCACAGTCGAAGCAATGGAAGCCAAAATCAACAAATACACAAGAAAATGGCTCGGTGTCCCACCTGGTCTCACTGATGTTGCATTCTACTGTCGTCAAGCAATGCTGAAGCTACCTCTCAAATCCATAGTGGAGGAATACAAAGTTGGAAAAGCAAGACTGTTGAGCATGCTGGAGGAATCGGAGGACAATATCGTGAGATCAGTTCATCCAAAGCTGAGAACTGGCAGAAAGTGGAAAGTCCAAGAGGCTGTAAACAATGCCAAGAGAAACCTCAGCATCAAAGAAATAATTGGACACACGCAAACCAACAGACAGGGACTGGGAGCAACAAAAATGCAGTGGTGGTCCAAAGCCAAAGGGAAGGAAAAAAGAGACATGATCATACAGGAGTTGAAGGAAGAAGAAGATGTCAAAAGAGTGCAGAAGGCAGTCCAGCAAGGTCAACAGGGGCAATGGACAACATGGGACAGTGCACTCCAAAGAAGTCTCAGCTGGAACGATATGTGGCACATGGCTCCTCTAAGGATAAGCTTCCTCCTCAGATCTGTATATGACCTGCTCCCCTCGAATGCAAACTTAGTGAAATGGGGAAAGCAGACGACCCAGCATGTCCGCTCTGTCAGAAGAAACAAACAGTGGAACATGTCCTAAGCTCTTGCAAAGTAGCGCTAGCCCAAGGAAGGTATACATGGAGGCACAACCAAGTTCTGAAAGTGATCACAGATGTGGTTAGCGAAAAAACCATGACCCCAAACGCACCAATTGCTATGACAACGTTCTACAAAGCAGGAGGGAAACAGGTCTGGCCCGAAAGGGCTATGACAACCAGCACATTGCCAAAGGGTCTTCTGGATGGAGCAGTCGACTGGGAGTGTACAGCAGACCTCCCAGAGTGGAGAAATTACCCAGATGTCATCAGCAAGACAGGCATGAGACCAGACATCGCTCTCCACTCTGACTCCTCGAAACAAGTGATTCTGATAGAACTCACTGTGCCATACGAAAGCAGAATGGAAGAAGCACATATCTACAAGACCGAAAAATACGCCGGTCTTGCCAGCACCCTGAAGAAAGCAGGTCTGCGGGTCAAAATCTTCGCCATAGAGGTCGGGGCAAGAGGGTTTGTGGGCACCTCCGCTTATGATCTCATGAAACAACTCGCCATTTCTGGGAAGAAGAGGACTAGAGCCCTTAAAGCGATGGCAGAGGCAGCAGAAAGGAGCTCAAGCTGGATCTGGGCAAGGAGGAACGAAAAAAGTGAACTTCATAAGGATTAAATTCCCTACAGATGATGTGTGCCCCGTTAGCACATTGGTAAAACCGCGTACCGCAGTTCTGAAGCGCAGAATCGCCCAGGTTCGATCCCCGGCGTGGGAAAAAAAAAAAAAAAAAATAGACAACAGCAGAAGGGCATCCAGGAGTCATGACCTGGATGTGGCCCGGCCCCCCGAGAGTGTAAGGAATTCAGGGACGAAACACTTGTCTAAAGGGGGTTACTTCTCTGAAGACCTTCTGTTGTCTAGCTCTCCCTAGAGTTTCTTTCTACCTACACACACACTAACATACCTTTTCTACTATTAGGCTGGGGGGAATGAGGTTGAACTTACTGATAATATTTTTGAAAGAGGTGAGTTTTTAGAGCTGTTTTGAAAGAAGAAGTCGATTTTAGATGTCGGATTTCAAAGGGAAGAGAGTTCCAGATAGTGGGGGCTGCGAAGGAGAAAGAGCGATGTCCAAATGTTTTTGTGCGCACGCGTGGAACACGGAGCAATCTGGTATCAACAATGGAGCGGAGATTTCTAGAAGGAGTGTACACAGAGAGAAGATCACAGAAGTACACAGTGTGTCAGACAGGTAGGGAGGCCATGAGCCTTCAAATTGACGGTAAGCGGATTCAACACACAAATTTTGTACTGGCAACGAAAGCAGACTGGGAGCCAGTGAAGTTCCTTTAACAATGGTGTTACATGATCGCTCTTTTTCTTTTTTCATTACGAGCTGAGCTGCATTGTATTGTACTTTCTGCAAACCGGAAATTTGCTCGTCCGGTAGACCTGCGAGAATAGAGTTACAAAAGTCTAACTGGGAAATACTTGAGACCGTCCATTGCTTTAAATATCTGGGAGCTATAGTATCAGATGAAGGATCAAAGCCCGAAGTACTTTCCAGGATTGCCCAGACCACAGCTGCAATGACCAAGCTAAAAGTCTTCATGAACGACAAGAATATCGCTATCGGCTCCAAGATCAGACTGATGCGTTCCCTGGTCATGTCAATATTTTTGTATGCGTGTGAAACATGGACCATAACAGCAGACATCGAATGAAGGATACAGGCAGTGGAGATGAGATGTTTCCGCAAACTCCTTGGTGTCTCGTACAAAGATCATATAACCAACAAGGAAGTGAAAACCAGAATTGAAAACGCCATCGGGCCGTATGAAGACCTCCTGACTTCAGTGAAAAGACGCAAACTGAGGTGGTACGGGCACGTCACACGATCATCTGGACAGGCCAAGACCGTCTTGCAGGGAACAGTACAGGGAGGGAGACGAAGAGGCAGACAGAGAAAAAGATGGGAAGACAATATCAGAGAGTGAAATGGCCTTGAATGGAACATGTTTCTGCAGGAAGCTGAGGACCGTGAGGAGTGGAGGATGTTGGTTGCAAGATCTTCAGTGGTGCCCCAGCAGTCAACCAGACTACGGGATTTGAATTGAATTGAAAAAAAAAACAACAACAACTGGGAAATGATCATGGCTGAAACAAGCTTTGATGCAGAAGAAGTTGAAAGGTAACAACGGATTGATGCAATGCATCTGAGTTCGAGGAATGTGTAGATGACTAGTATCAGAAGCAGAACAGACAGGTCGGGAATGGGGGGGGGGGGGGGGGGGGGGGGGGGGGGGGGGGGGGACGTTCGAGAACAATTCCATTTTCATAGGAAAAAAGTTTCTACGTACTTTGTATTTGCACAGCAAAACTCTTGCACAATCACTGCTAGTTATGGTAAATTCTTTGTGACAGGAGCAGTCGAGCTGGACTATGTTTAGTCTGGGACAGAGAAAAACACCGTGTCTATCCTGACTCCACATTGAAGTGACAGGCCTAGTCATAAAGTCTGGCAGGCAGTAAGGGAGATAATTCTGTTTCATATCCAACGTCACATAATAGGAAGTGACGTGAGGTAATCCTGTAGAAACTTGCAGAAGCCATGATCAACACTTGGCACATCCAAAACCAACACCGTTCCTCTTTTTTTTCCTCAGAAGTGAACGACAGACTGGCTGATATATGATTAACGAAATATTGTCTTCACCTTGTTGATAGACACCTGAGGCTTTGTGCATTGACTTTGGGGGATGAGGGCTTTCTGTGATGTAAGACGAGTTTATACTGATAGCTAGTTGTGCTGTTAAAATGGAATGGAATCTTTCATTTAATATCTGTTCACATTAATGCTTTTACACACACACACACACACACACACACACACACACACACACACACACACACACACACACACACTACACACACACACACACACACACACACACACACACACACACACGCGCACGCAGAGGGAAGAAAAGAAAAAAAAAGAAAAGGAAATGGCCGAAAAAAAAGGGGGGAGGGGTAGGGATGGGGGATGGGGATGATGAGGGATAGGGGAAGTGGAAGTTTGAATGTAAGAAGGGGAACAATTACAATGAATAATTGAGAACAATGAATTAACAATGTCAAATAATAACATACAACAATTGTCGTGCTGTGAATCAGACCTTCAATTATTTATTTATTTATTTATGTGATGCGAGAAGAGTTTACAATGAGTAGTTAGTTGTGATGTGATTCAGATCTTTACTTATTGATTTATCTATCTTATATATCTGCTCTTTTCTCTGAAGATAAGATACAGAGACACACGTGTCATTTACATGTAACCAAGACTGTTCCAGTGATAGGCTGATACAACACTAGAATTAAAATGTAAACTGTGTAAAACATAGGCTAGGTAGGGCCTCAGGATCTGGCCAGCTCATGGGTTTATGTGCAGGCTTAAGGGTTGTGCCATGATCACCATAGAATAGCACCTGTCACGTTCGTACATATGGAATTCGTTCCGACCGCGGAGACGTCGTCTTGAGAAACTTAAACTGAAACTATAGAGCAAAGGGAGTTCTTTTGATTTATGGAGTTGTTTTTTTTCAGTGAGTATCATAATTCTATTTTGTTAAAGATACTGTTTCGTCTGTTTGTATTGATGTTGGTTATTTTTGTTTGTTTTCATCGTTATTTGATGGAACCAGAAAAAAAACACGAAAGAAGAATATGAACGCGTATTTAATACAACAAAACAAGACAGGCGCAAATTTGTGGCCTTTGTCAAGCGTAAGATTACAAACAAACAACAAACACTAGATAAACAAATTTTGAGTAAAAGATTGAAACTTCCCTGCTGCTGTCTTCAATGTGAAAAAAGGAACAAATTGACTAAGATGACATCATTATGTGTTTTTGAGTAAATATGATGTCAGAGAGGAAATGAGAACTATGACGCACTAGCGTAGTGTTTGGAATGTAAAGGATACCAGTGTTAAAGGTAGAAAGAAACTCTCGGGAGAGCTAGACAACAGAAGGTCTTCAGAGAAGTAACCCCCTTTAGACAAGTGTTTCGGCCCTGAATTCCTTACACTCTCGGGGGGCCGGGCCACATCCAGTTCATGACTCCTGGATGCCCTTCTGCTGTTGTCTATTTTTTTTTTTTTTTTTTTTTTTCCCCCACGCCGGGGATCGAACCTGGGCGATTCTGCGCTTCAGAACTGCGGTACGCGGTTTTACCAATGTGCTAACGGGGCACACATCATCTGTAGGGAATTTAATCCTTATGAAGTTCACTTTTTTCGTTCCTCCTTGCCCAGATCCAACTTGAGCTCCTTTCTGCTGCCTCTGCCATCGCTTTAAGGGCTCTAGTCCTCTTCTTCCCAGAAATGGCGAGTTGTTTCATGAGATCATAAGCGGAGGTGCCCACAAACCCTCTTGCCCCGACCTCTATGGCGAAGATTTTGACCCGCAGACCTGCTTTCTTCAGGGTGCTGGCAAGACCGGCGTATTTTTCGGTCTTGTAGATATGTGCTTCTTCCATTCTGCTTTCGTATGGCACAGTGAGTTCTATCAGAATCACTTGTTTCGAGGAGTCAGAGTGGAGAGCGATGTCTGGTCTCATGCCTGTCTTGCTGATGACATCTGGGTAATTTCTCCACTCTGGGAGGTCTGCTGTACACTCCCAGTCGACTGCTCCATCCAGAAGACCCTTTGGCAATGTGCTGGTTGTCATAGCACTTTCGGGCCAGACCTGTTTCCCTCCTGCTTTGTAGAACGTTGTCATAGCAATTGGTGCGTTTGGGGTCATGGTTTTTTCGCTAACCACATCTGTGATCACTTTCAGAACTTGGTTGTGCCTCCATGTATACCTTCCTTGGGCTAGCGCTACTTTGCAAGAGCTTAGGACATGTTCCACTGTTTGTTTCTTCTGACAGAGCGGACATGCTGGGTCGTCTGCTTTCCCCCATTTCACTAAGTTTGCATTCGAGGGGAGCAGGTCATATACAGATCTGAGGAGGAAGCTTATCCTTAGAGGAGCCATGTGCCACATATCGTTCCAGCTGAGACTTCTTTGGAGTGCACTGTCCCATGTTGTCCATTGCCCCTGTTGACCTTGCTGGACTGCCTTCTGCACTCTTTTGACATCTTCTTCTTCCTTCAACTCCTGTATGATCATGTCTCTTTTTTCCTTCCCTTTGGCTTTGGACCACCACTGCATTTTTGTTGCTCCCAGTCCCTGTCTGTTGGTTTGCGTGTGTCCAATTATTTCTTTGATGCTGAGGTTTCTCTTGGCATTGTTTACAGCCTCTTGGACTTTCCACTTTCTGCCAGTTCTCAGCTTTGGATGAACTGATCTCACGATATTGTCTTCCGATTCCTCCAGCATGCTCAACAGTCTTGCTTTTCCAACTTTGTATTCCTCCACTATGGATTTGAGAGGTAGCTTCAGCATTGCTTGACGACAGTAGAATGCAACATCAGTGAGACCAGGTGGGACACCGAGCCATTTTCTTGTGTATTTGTTGATTTTGGCTTCCAATAATACAGAAGAGAAAATATCGCATATGTTTCACAGAATGGGAAAATATTTGATCTAGAGGTACGGCTGATGTAAATGGATCGTACCTAGTGCGACGAATCTGGTCTGACGGGTTATTTGATGGGTTCATAGACGATTTGTGTTCGAACACAATTAATCTCAAACGCGTAATGCCCGTTCTCAACATTTCTTTGAGAAAATGAAAAATGCGTATTCAGTGCCCTTAGAACAATGGATGAGAGCTGAGTGTTTCAATTGCCTTACTCAGAAAAAAATCCCAACATACGATTTTCCTTCAAGAACTGATCATATACAGTTTCAATCTTTGATAATGAAACTTATCTGCTCTCATTTCGTTGAAGTGGAAGAAAAGATTGTGGATATTTCAGATAATGATTTTTGCCTGTCCTTTAGATTTTGGTGATGGTATGGCTTGGGTTTTGGTGTTTTTGTTTTGTTTTTCTTTTCTTTTACTTCGTTTGTTTTGCTTTGTTTTCTTTTCGTTTCCTGTGTTTCATTTCGTTTTGTTTTGTTTTACTTTGTTATTTCCTCCTTTAGTTTTCTTGATTTCCTTTGTTTCTTGTCTCCCTTTGTTTTTGTCTGTTTTGCTTTGGTTTTCTTCATTCTCTTCTCTGTTATTTGGTCGCGTTTATTTGCAAGTTTTTCTTTCTTGTCCTGGATTGTTTCCCCTGTTTTATTTCTTTCATTACTTTTCCTTGTTTCGTTTTGTTTTGTTTTGCAGTTGTTGTTGTCGCGGTTGTCTTCCTTTCGTCTTTTTCTTTCTTTGCCTTCATTCGCTATTGTTGTTTTTTCTTTGTTTTGGAACTCCTTTGCTTTTCTTTGTTTTCGGTAGTTCTCCCTTCTTTGTTATTGGGGTTAACAAACCAAATGTCTCGCTGCTGTTGTTGATTTCTTTGCTGTTGGTTTTTTTTTTTTACTTTGTTTTCCGTAGTTTTTGTTGTTTTTCTTTGTGTGTGGTTTTTTTTTTTTTTTTTGCTTTTAATTCGTTTGCTTTCCTATATTTTCATGGTGTTTTCCCTTCTTTCTTATTGTGTTTGACAGACCAAGGCATGTTGTTGTTGTTGTTGTTTTCCTTTTTTTTCTTTGTTTTTTTCCCTTTGTTTTTGTTGTTTTTCTTTGTTCTTGACTTCTTTTGCTTTCTTTTGTTTTTAAAGTACGTTTCTTTTCCTTTTTACTGTGTTTTAATAAGAGACCAGTGTCGTGATGTTTTTGTTGTTTTCCCTTTGCTGTTTTTCCCTAGTTCTTGTCGTTTTCCTTGTTTTTGAATTCTTTTGCTTTCTTTTGTTTTCCGTACGGTTTTTTTTTTCTGTCTTATTGTGTTTGGCAGACCAAAATCTTTGTTTAATGGACCAAAGTTGGTGTTGTTTTCCTTTGCTGTTTTTTTTTTTTTTCCATAGTTTTTGTTTATTTGTTTTTTCATTTCTTCCTTTCTTTTTTTTAAAAAATCCTTTCGCTTGCCTTTATCTTCCTGTCGGATCAAAGTTGTAATCCGTTGCTGTTTTGTTGTTGTTGTTTTTTGCATTTTTTGTATTTCTTCCTTTTTTTCAAATTCTGTTGCTTTTCTTTATTTTCCTGTTGCTTTCCCTTCCTTTTTATATGTTTAACAGACCAAAGGCGAGTTGTTGTTGTTGTTGTTGTTGTTGTTGTTGTTGTTGTTGTTTTCTTTGTTGTTTTTATTTTCTTTATTTTCCTTTCAAAAACAAGTGTAACTGCCAGCGTTCAAGCAAACAGGAACCAGAAAAAAACACGAAAGAAGAATAAGAACGCGTATTTAATACAAGACAAGGCAGGCGCAATTTTTTCGGCCAACTGGGAAGTTTCAGACTTTTTCTCCTAACTTTTGTATCTGGTGTTTGTTTGTGATGTTACGCTTGACAAGGCCATTTGGCCGAAATTTGCCCCTGTCTTGTCTTGTTGTACTATCAAATACGCGTTTCTTATTCTTCTTTCGTGCTTTTTTTTTCATGATTCCTTTTCATTTTCTTTCGTTTCAGTTGTCTTCTCTGTTTATTGATGCTTTTACCTTCTGTAGTTTTTTTAGTTTTTTTTTAGTTTTCTCTTCTTTTTGTTTCGTGTTTAACAGACTGAAGGTGTGTTGTTGTTTTATTGTCCTTTTTTTCCCCTAGCTTTTGTTGATGTTTTTTTGTTTGTTTGTTTGTTTTTGAAGTGTTTT
>JAPXFY010005291.1:12500-15368 GCA_030674185.1 Monoplex corrugatus | reverse complement strand
ACAGGTCTAACTTACAGTAAAATTGCTTCCGCATAAATCATTTCCCTAAGCCAAAAACCCATTTAAATACATATATACCCAATTATCAATACTACGAGATAGTACGTAAGACTATACACAAATAAATGGACCAGCAAAGCAGAAACCCATAGGAAGAAATGACTAAAAGCAAAGGAACGACATTTTGTTTTATTTGTGCCTTTTAGGCACCAATTTTATGCAATTTATAAAGCACTCCTTGGTTTTTGTTTGTTTTTGTTATGTTTGTGCTGTTCATTTGTTTGCTTTGATTTGTTTTTTGCTTTTTTTGTCTAGGTACTGTTAATTTTTGTGTGTTGTTTTTCGCCTCTGAAGCATAGCATTTTTGTGCCAAAAACACACTAGCACGACGATATGAAAGAAATATTCGTCTGTCTATCTGTTAGACCCTTACGTGGACAATTTAGCATTTTTATGAAAATTTATTACGTACTTTCGTTTGTTTGTTTGTTTTTTTGTTTGCTTGCTTGTACTTGCCACTAAAAATTAGGACAACTCTGTTTTTCCTCTCTTGAGGCTGAGAACACGTACCAATATTTACTCTTCATTTTAACACACTCAGCATCAAGAATTCTCTCCCCTTCCCTCTAGCTATTCACCGCATATTGAGCATCTGTATGGGTTAGTAATAAAATCACACACACGAAAAGTCAGGTAATCAAAGTTAAGGTTAATGAAACTATTAACTCTTTGACTCCGGCACCCTGTCCACCAACTGCAAAAACTTAACCCTTCGACTCCCTCACTCTATCCACCAGCTTCCTAAAGGAAGGTCAACGAAACTATTAACTCTTTGACTCCTGCACCCTATCTACCAACTACAAAAAAATTAACCCTTTGACTCCCTCACCCTATAGGGTGAGAGAGTCAAAGGGTTAAGTGTTTGGTTTGTTGGCATGGTTGACAATGCAGGATGCTGGTAGACAAGGCACGGGAGTCAAAGGGTTATTGACTGATGAGGTCATGTAGATGTCGTGGTCAGACACCGAAAATTTGTAATTTCTCATATTCCTGATCGGGAACATTAATACCAAACGGCTATAAATGGAACATTTTCGATCATGAACGTTAGTATGGAGAGAGTTAAAATCGAATCATCTCACCTTGTGCATGGCTGAAGGATCTTCCACATCCCAGCTCTTCTGTGCTCTTTGCCGAGAACTTCTTTTCGTTGCGGACGTCGAATACGTACTGCACGCGGACTACTTTCACGATACCCTGTAAAATGATGTTTCAAATGTTGAAGTGAACAGTGAATTCGAGTTAAAATCATCAACTACACAATAGGAGTGAAAATAATATGCATCAGCCGATGAAATAAAGATTTCACTTTCCTACTGGACCAAGTTTCAATCACTTTGTATACTTGCTTGCATTTGTGAAAAAAAGTGCGATTTTCTGTAGTTACTCATACATTAATTTACATTCTTAAATCGTATTGATGAAACTTATTTGCGGAATGGATGAAGACAAGAGAAGTTGGGAAATGTACCTGAAGCGACAAAAGATTGATTCCTATGGAGGGCCCTGATCGCCAACACCATGCAGCAGGGCACATGATTATGATGATAATGATGATGATGGTGATGATGATGATGATGAAGATAATGATGACAATGGTGATGACGATGATGGTGACGTGACATTTAAAATCATTTACCTCTCGAAACCATTATCGGTCAGATCCATGTATTACAACCACTCTGTGTCCTGTGGCCCTTATAGCAAATCATTCTGTTCTGACTTCTTATTTTTTCTATCTGAGAATGTGGCGTACAGACAGAAAGAGACATAGACACACAGAGACAGATAAACAAGACAGACAAACAGACAGACATGACAGAGAAACAAGATAACGCAAAACAAGACAGAACAAGACAAGACAGGAAGACGGACAGTCGATCAGACAGACAGACTGACTGACAAAACTGCATACAAACACTGACAGATAGATAAACAGATACACTGACAAACAGACAGACAAACAGGAAGACACTGGCAGACAGACATACAGACATGCTGACAGACATACATACAGACACACTGACAAACAGACGGACAAACACACAGACTGACTTACCGACTTGACCACGTGTAACCAAGGTGTCCGGTTGATGTCACGGGCCACGATGCGATTTTGTCTGAAATGTGAAAGAAACGGATTGTATATTATGAAATATCACAGAAACATTCTGCAAGTTTGAAATAGTAAAGAAACATCTTGCATATCTGAAATATTACACAAATGTTTCGTATGCTTGATATATTAAAGAACCATTCTGTATGTTTGATATATCACAGAAACGTTTCGTATGTCTGAAATATGGAAGAACAAACAAACAAACAAACAAACAAACAGACAAAACCCGATATGCGTGTCTGAAACATCAAAGAACTTTTTTGAAGGTCTGAAATATTAAACAAATGTTCTACGTGTCTGAAATTTGAAGAACTGTTTTGCACGGATGAAATCTTTAAAAAAAAAATTTTTTAAATTTTAAAAATGAACATCACCCACGTCTTTCATTCTCACCACCCTGATACACAGACACTGACCCATAGTATTTGAACTCGATGGCATCAGGGTTGTTGTGAAAGTCGTCGCAAGGGAACTCCTTGAACAAGTCTATAGACCTGAAACAGAACAGAGTTAGCTTCAAACTTCACTGACAAGTTATCGGTATTGTTGTTATTTGTTTTAAAGCCCAGCCGACTGCATACAGCCACATCGGGGCTATTACCGTTTCAAAAAAAAAAGAAAAAGAAAAAGAAACACACACACACACACACACACACACACACACACACACACACACACACACACACACA
>JAPXFY010005291.1:0-7500 GCA_030674185.1 Monoplex corrugatus | reverse complement strand
AGAGAGAGAGAGAGAGAGAGAGAGAAGAGAGAGAGAGAAAGAGAGAAAGAGAGAAAGAGAGAAAGAGAGACAGAGAGGGAGGGAAAAAAAAACAACAACAAAAGAAAAAAAAAAGTAAGCAACTGATGCACCACCTGAAGAAAACAAACCTGTTTTAACATTCTGATCAATCCAAAGATTAACAATATGAAAGCATCATTTTTCTTTTACTATAAAAGAACTTTCTCTCAAGAGATAACGTTGGCACACCTCAGGGGAAACGTTTTTCATGATAACACCCTTTTAAACCTCCTCCCTGCCAAACTACCCCCCCCCCAAACACAAAAAAAACAAAACAAAACACAAACCCATACCAAAAGAAAATCAACATTATCTTTATTAATAAAAAAAAAAAAGGAAAAAAACGAAAACAACAAACAAAAAACCCCGAAAAACAAAGAGACTCCACACCACACACACACACACACACACACACACACACACACACACACACACACACACACAACACACACAACACACACAGAGACACAAACACACATGCACACACACACACATACACATGCACACACACACACACACCAACCACCCACACACACACACACCAACCACCCACACAACTCATACTCACCACCACTCACCAACCCAGACCCCACCAACACCAACACTCAGAGAGAGAGAGAGAGAGAGAGAGAGAGAGACAGAGACAGAGACAGAGAGAGAGAGAGACAGAGAGAGACAGAGAGAGACACAATATTAAGTATTTAACATAAAAAAAATTGAAAAGTAGCTTGTTTGTGAAAGATCCTTTGGAGTAATATAAGCACAGCGTTTCGAGCCCCAGGCTCTTTATCAATTGAATGAAAAGTGGTAAATGAAAGTGACGTGGAAAAACGTAGCGGTGCCTGGGCCCTCTCCTTGTCCTACTAATCCCTACTGTTTCCCCATCTTCTCCCCCCCCCACCCCCCACCCCCCACCCCCACCATTACTGCTCTGTCATATATATTTTCCACGTCATTTCATTTTCCACGTCACTTTTATTTTCCATATTACTCCAAAGGATCTTTTAAAAACAAGCTACTTTTCAATGTTTCATGTTTTACCCTAAAGATCCAGCGTCATATGTTGTTTTTATGATATTAATTATTGTTTTCTTGCCTGCATCTCCCCTTCTGGCTCTCTCAAACGGCAACAAACAGTCTATCACTCATCTAAAGGGCCAGCACCTAGAACTTCATTTAAGGCTTAATGGAGGAGACACAAAGGAAGAAAGAGAAGGAAAACATCTTTTTCCGATCCGTGAATCGAACCTGGTTTTTCGTGCCCTGGGCAGCTGATCTAAACACTAGGCCACACACTCCACTAGCAGCAGATTCCTAGAAAAGACTCGCTGCTCTCATGCAGATGCACATTCGAAATATTCAGCTGAATAGACCACGCTAGAACAGTATTCAAGAAAATGCAAAGCGTTCTTGCCAACCAACGCCTGTCAATTAACATCAGAGAGATAATTCTTCAGTGTTACTTAGACCGATATTGTTGTATGATGTGAGGTGTGGACAGTCAACACGCAAAGTCACTACAAGATTGAGGAAGGTGAAATGTGTTTTCTAAGAAGAATGTTAAGAGACAACAAAGAAAACAAACGAGACAGTCTTCAAAGAGGCAAACACAAGAAGAACATTAATAAAGAAGATTGCGAAAAGACACGTGCACACCACACACACACACACACACACACACACACACACACACACACACCACACACACACACACACACGCACGCACGCACGCACGCACGTGCACACACACACACACACACACACACACACACACACACAACACACACACGTGCACACACATTTACAGGTCATTTTATGAGGTAAAGATCTTGAGCACCCGTAACAACAGGAAAGCTGGAGGGAAAAAGAGCACCAAGGCAGGTCTAGGAAGAACATATTGACGGATTTGCGAAATGGATGAAGACAGTAAAGGTGGGAGATGTCCTTGCAGCGACAAAAGAGATTCGTATGGAGGGCAATGATCGCCAACGCCATGCAACAAGGCACATGATGATGATGATGATGATGATGAAAGATGATGATGATGATGATGAAGATGATGATGATGATGATGATGATGATGAGCGACGACGACGACGACAACGACGACGATGATGACGACGACGACGACGACGATGATGATGATGAGATGATGATGATGATGATGATGAAGAATGCTCGTTGGGACAGTAAGTCAGTACCCACCTCTCATACCCCACCACTTTTGCCACTTCTTTCTCCATCTCTGTAGGGAACAGATGTTTGAAGGCCTTGGTCGCTCTCAGCACCCAGATCACCTGTGTGGGGAATACAAACACATGTCATTCACATGTAATCAAAATTATTCCAGCAGTTGGCTGAAAAAAGTCAACAAGCAAAGCCAGAACAAGATTGATGCAGCCGAGATGTGATTTCTACGAAGAACGTTGGAGTTCCATGGACAGCCAAAAAAAAAAAAAAAAAAAAAAAAAATCCGAGACAGTCTTGAAGGAGCAGACACAAGAAGATCATTTATAAGGAAGATTAGGAAAAGACAGGCAACATTTATAGGCCATTTTATGAGGAAAGGGGAACTGGAGCACCTGGTCACAGGAGGAAAGCTGGAGAGAAAGAGAGCACCAGGTAGACCCAGGTAAAAATATTGGACGGACTTTCAGAGTGGCTGAGGACAGAGAGGGTGGAAGATGTGTGCTTGCAGCAACAAGGGATAGATCCACATGGAGGGTCATGATCGCCAACGCCATGTGGCAGGGCACTTGATGATATGATGATGAGGCTGATAAAATACCAGTATAAAATATAGACTAGGTAAAACATAGTCTGGGTAGGCCTCAGGACCTGGCCAGCTCTTGGGTTTATGGGCAGGCTTAAGGCTTGTGCCACGATCACCATACACATGGCACCTGTGACGTTAGTGCATATGGAATTCGTCCCCGACCCGGAGACATCATCTTGAGAAACTGAAACTGAAACTGAAACTGGGGAATGCAAATGTATAACTGTGTTCTTAAAATGTGTAGATGTTATGATTCATGTTGGTGGTGTGGTGGTGGTGGTGGTGCTGGTGGTTATGCTTGCGGTTGTTGTTCTTGTTGCTGCTGTTCTTATTGTTGTTGTTGTTGTTGTTCTTGTTGCTGCTGTTCTTATTGTTGTTGTTGTTGTTGTTGTTGTTCTTGTTGTGATGGATAGTGGTTGTGGTGATCGTGCTGGTGATTTCTTAACTTTTAAAACAAAATGCCATTCTGCTTTGTTGTACTATAAACGTAAAATAAAAGATCAACAAGCAAATATAGAGAGGGATAATGATGTCAATTTATACAAGCGGAACAAAGCAATACTGACACACAAACAACATTTAACATCAGGAACCGGACACAAATACGATAGCAGTCAAACCTAGTTTTGCTGTTGTTGTTGTCTGCGTTATTGGTGTATTTTAGACTTGGGGTTATTCTTTGACGTGATGTTAGACCTGAAATGGTCTTGTCATCATCATCAGCATCATATTCACCATTTCCATTTCCTTCGTCGCCATATCATCATCATAATCCTCCTCTTCCTCCTCCTCATCATCATATTTCATCATCATCATCATTATATTTCATCGTCATATTCCATCATCATTGTTATCATCATCATCAACAACAACAACAACACCACCACCATCATCATCATCATCACCATCATCATCACCACCACCGTCATTATCATCTCTGTCACACACCACCACCACCAATCATCATCATCATCATCGTCATCATCATCTCTAATCACCATGATTATCACCACCACCACCGTCATCTCTATCACTATCACCATCATCATCATAATCATCGTCGTCATCATCACCATCATTATCACCATCATCATCATCATCGTCGTCATCGTCGTCATCGCCTTTCCCCATAAACAAACTCACCCGTTTGACGTCATAGTGACTCCTGTAGTCTGGATGTGTGGTCAGAGACAGCTGCATATCGTCACTTAGCTGTAACACACACACACACACAACACACACACACACACACACACACGCACGCACACGCACACGCACACACACACACACACAACACGCACGCACACACACACGCACACACACACACACACACGCACGCACATGCACGCACACAAACACACATACACACACACATACACAGACACACACACACATATACACACACATACGCACATACACACACACATACGCACACACACATACACATACACACACACACACACACACACACACAACAACAGACACACACACACACATACACACACACACATGCACACGCACGCACATGCACGCACACAAACACACACATACACACAAAGCATTCGCACACCCACACACGTACACACACACACACACACACACATACGCACACATGCACACACACACACATGCACACACACACACATACAAACACACACACACGCACACACACACACGCGTACACAACGCACACACAAACATACACATACGTAATTATAATTACACAGTATGCATAATTATGCACACAGGTATATAAATACGACAATGAGTTCAACAAGCATGTAGTCACAATCCAAATGAAAACTACAAACGGCATTAAAGTAACAAAACCAAACACACACATACACAAACAGACAGACAGACAGAGGGACACACACACACCAACACACATACACACACACACACACACACACCACACACACACACACACACACACACACACGCACACACGCACCCCACACACACGCTGGGCTTAGTCCTTTTGATTGTACAAGTCTTGGAAATGTACCACTCCAAACGGGTAGCATGGAGACTTTTGCAATACACTGCATTTCTCGTCTTCAGGCATACAAGCTCACTGCTGACTGTCCACTCTTTCTTTTCCGACGCCCCCCCCACAGATAAATAAACTGACAGATAACGACGAAGAAAAATCTGGAAAAAAAAAAATGAAGCACTCGATATGGGAAGCAACTCTGCATCACAGTAACACCTGTAGACCAATAAGAGTTGCTTTTCTTTGTAAAACGTTTGTTGATTGCTTACCTGCAACAGTATTTGCCGTTTGGGTGCTGGGATTGAAAAGTAATGTCTGCTGTTTTCTTGCGACCGAATTTTTGGTCGGAGGCAATAAAATAAATAAGACAGAGAGAAAGCGAGAGCGAGAGAGAGCGAGCGAGCGAGAGCGAGAGAAAGAGAGAGAGAAAAGAGAGAGAGACAGACAGACAGACAGACAGACAGAGATAGAAAAGAGAGAGAGAGAAAAGAGAGAGAAAAGAGAGAGAGAGAGAGAGAAAAGAGAGAGAGCACGAGATGTGTATGAGATATGTTTTTAAAAACGGATATAAAATATTGTATGCAAACTGAAACACACACACACACACACACACACACACACACAGACACACACGCAACACACACAGACACACGCACGCACCCACCCACCCACCACACCCCACCCATATCTCCCACGCTTCGATAAACCACAAACCTGATAACATTTACGCCACCACCTAACCATACCAAGCACAATCATCCATCAATCTATCGATCCTGTTTAATCATAAATCCTGTAATAAAGGGTTCACTATAAGAATCAACTACAGCACCTGCTGCTATCAAAAGGACAGCAGAAAAGAACAGCCAGGACACTCACTCTTACGCAATCATGCAAAATCATAACCGTGACCGATTCTTACATAGAGTAACATAACTGATTTGGGGTTTACAGAATTACTGGTAGTATTAGAAAGGGCATGCTATTCATTTTCTAGCGATACGTATATAAATGAAGTTTCTTATGCAAAAGTTGGATAGTATTGCGCTGAAGAAGTCGGCCGGATCGCCGATGAAAGCTACGCATAAGTAGCTTTATTTTTGCCAGTGAGAGACAGGTTCAGCCAGGTAGCCATTATTTGGATAGTGTGGCCAGTAGAAATGTCATATAATATACGTCATCCTTCTTTGGACAAAACGAAGGAGACAGTTTGAGAACAATCATATCAGCATGTCCTTAACCAACCTAAAGAACGCTTTCTGGTGAATTTCATTGGCTGTTTTAAATTACTATGTACAAGGTTCGAAGTTGACGTGGTAAGTTTTAAAAAAAACTTCATATGAACTGTTGGGGTTTCGCTAAAGATTAGAGGTTTGGTGGCGTTGTGAAAGCTGCCAATTTCGGGAAATTTCAACAAAACTCCGTTGAGGGTACCACCATGAATTACATTTTTTTCAGAAATGGAGATTAAAAATGCTGTAATGTCTTCACGGGACAGAGGGATGTCCCATGCTGAAAAGGGAGGTTTGTATACAGAATAACATAATGTCTTCCCAGATTACTCTTGCGATAAACAAATAAAATGAATACATAAAAAACATAAAAGATGAAATAAAATAAAATAAAAAGTGATCACTTACACTGCTTTTCGCTGGGAGTTTCCCCGTGACCATATATTTTTCGTTGTCTGCGCATGACCGCCGGCCCCGCTTCCGGTCTTCAGCATTGAAGTATCTGGAGACAGAAAAGAGGAAAGAGTACAGATGATGATCGTTCCTCACAGCCTATGATACCACAGGCATGGAGGCAGCAATGCCGGTCTCCACTCCTGTCTGTTTTTGCTCAGTGTCTGTACAGTACCCTAGTTTTGCTTGAAAGTTTCCATTCTGTTTGACAGTGAAGCCCCCATCCAATTTGATAATGGTGACTGAGCCATCCGTCAAAGAAACAAGCAATGATGGGGGCCCGACACAAGAAGATCATTGATAAAGAATATTAGAAAAACAAGCAACAAATTTTTGGTACATTTTAAGAGGGAAAAAGGGGAAATTTGATCACCTGGTCACAACAGGGAAAGCTGGAGGAAAGACAACACCAGGTACACCAGGTGAAAATATTCGACGGACTTGCAGCGGGCTGAGGGCAAGAGGATGGAAGATGTACTGCAGCGACAAGCGATAGATAAATATGAAGGCCATGATCACCATCGCCATGCGCCGGACCATGAATGAGCCCCATCTTTGTATACGATTACATCTTTGGGGTTGCAGCTTAGTTGCTCCTTGAACATCCTTTTTAGAAACTGAATCTGAAGCGTCAAGATCTTCCTATTTTCGTCTTCGGTCTTCTTCTCACTTGCCTTCTCTCCAGGGCAGCAGGGAAGTTTTCAGTCATTTTCTCCTAATTTTTTATTAATCGTGTTTTGTTTGTGATCTTGCTCTTGACAAAGGCCAGTTGGCCGAAAATTTGTGCCGTCTTGTCTTGTTGTATTAAATACGCGTTCTTATTTGTTTTTCGTGGGTTTTTTTCTGTTCTTCTCTCTAGTGTCCAGTGAAGGGCAGCCCGGGGGTGTTAGCCTCCTCTTTTCAAATGACACTACTCAATGCCAAAGAAATAAGAGGGAAGCAGGGAGAATTTTTATAATATCAACCAAGGACATAACTCTTGA
>JAPXFY010005290.1:0-15368 GCA_030674185.1 Monoplex corrugatus | reverse complement strand
TCAAAGGGTTAAACAGATGTGTTTAAAATGTCAGTCTCTTTAGCGAAATGAAAATAATTAACGGCAAATGTCACAGCTTTTGACTTAAACTTGCCCAGCTCTTCAGCATTAGAAAAATAAACATTTTTATGCACACCATTTTTTGAGTAAAGCATTGATTTCAGTATCATAACAAGAAATGAACTTGAGGGCAGGACACTGTTAGTTGCTTATTACTGTGTTTCCTGTTACACTTGCAGATTAAGATTGTTGTACTACTCACACTATCACTGTTTTACTACTCACACTATCACTGTTGTACTACTCAGTAGTAGGTAGTAGGCCTCCTTCGGTCATGACTGACCATGGACAAAGTACATCCGTTCTAATGTCTAGATGGGCTGTCTGCTTGGTCCAAGCAGCGTCGCCTGTGACTGTAGAGACCAATGCGAGAGAGGCAGTCTCTGTCGCAGCGGTCGCATGTGTGTGCTGATGCTGGTCTGTTGGCTGTCATCCCTTTTCTGCGAACTCGCTTTTCTGCTGCAGTTTGTCCTCACCAGTCCGCAGCTGTTTCTTGAGAGTAGTTCTCCAGCTGTTGCGGTCGTCTGCGAGGTCCTCCCAGGACTCAGTGTTGATCTCAAGCGCCTTCATGTCACGCTTGCAAACGTCTTTGTATGTCAGCTGTGGGCGGCCAGTGTTTCTCTGCCCTGTGGCAAGCTCACCATAAAGGATGTCTTTTGGGATGCGACCATCTTCCATGCGGCGAACGTGGCCCAACCAGCGCAGCCGACGCTATCACAAACACAATTACGTTTAAGATAAAAATATGGTTAGAATGGTCAGATTGTTCGTTATGTCAAGTGTTACAGATGGTTAGAATGGTCAGATTGTTCGTTATGTCAGGTGTTACAGATGGTTAGAATGGTCAGATTGTTCGTTATGTCAGGTGTTACAGATGGTTAGAATGGTCAGATTGTTCGTTATGTCAGGTGTTACAGATGGTTAGAATGGTCAGATTGTTCGTTATGTCAGGTGTTACAGATGGTTAGAATGGTCAGATTGTTCGTTATGTCAAGTGTTTACAGATGGTTAGAATGGTCAGATTGTTCGTTATGTCAAGTGTTACAGATGGTTAGAATGGTCAGATTGTTCGTTATGTCAAGTGTTACAGATGGTTAGAATGGTCAGATTGTTCGTTATGTCAGGTGTTACAGATGGTTAGAATGGTCAGATTGTTCGTTATGTCAAGTGTTACAGATGGTTAGAATGGTCAGATTGTTCGTTATGTCAGGTGTTACAGATGGTTAGAATGGTCAGATTGTTCGTTATGTCAAGTGTTACAGATGGTTAGAATGGTCAGATTGTTCGTTATGTCAGGTGTTACAGATGGTTAGAATGGTCAGATTGTTCGTTATGTCAGGTGTTACAGATGGTTAGAATGGTCAGATTGTTCGTTATGTCAAGTGTTTACAGATGGTTAGAATGGTCAGATTGTTCGTTATGTCAAGTGTTACAGATGGTTAGAATGGTCAGATTGTTCGTTATGTCAGTGTTACAGATGGTTAGAATGGTCAGATTGTTCGTTATGTCAGGTGTTACAGATGGTTAGAATGGTCAGATTGTTCGTTATGTCAGTGTTACAGATGGTTAGAATGGTCAGATTGTTCGTTATGTCAGGTGTTACAGATGGTTAGAATGGTCAGATTGTTCGTTATGTCAGTGTTACAGATGGTTAGAATGGTCAGATTGTTCGTTATGTCAGGTGTTACAGATGGTTAGAATGGTCAGATTGTTCGTTATGTCAGGTGTTACAGATGGTTAGAATGGTCAGATTGTTCGTTATGTCAAGTGTTACAGATGGTTAGAATGGTCAGATTGTTCGTTATGTCAGGTGTTACAGATGGTTAGAATGGTCAGATTGTTCGTTATGTCAAGTGTTACAGATGGTTAGAATGGTCAGATTGTTCGTTATGTCAGGTGTTACAGATGGTTAGAATGGTCAGATTGTTCGTTATGTCAGGTGTTACAGATGGTTAGAATGGTCAGATTGTTCGTTATGTCAAGTGTTACAGATGGTTAGAATGGTCAGATTGTTCGTTATGTCAGGTGTTACAGATGGTTAGAATGGTCAGATTGTTCGTTATGTCAAGTGTTACAGATGGTTAGAATGGTCAGATTGTTCAGTTTTCATTAGTCAGTGTTACAGATGGTTAGAATGGTCAGATTGTTCGTTATGTCAAGTGTTACAGATGGTTAGAATGGTCAGATTGTTCGTTATGTCAAGTGTTTACAGATGGTTAGAATGGTCAGATTGTTCGTTATGTCAAGTGTTACAGATGGTTAGAATGGTCAGATTGTTCGTTATGTCAAGTGTTACAGATGGTTAGAATGGTCAGATTGTTCGTTATGTCAAGGTGTTACAGATGGTTAGAATGGTCAGATTGTTCGTTATGTCAAGTGTTACAGATGGTTAGAATGGTCAGATTGTTCGTTATGTCAAGTGTTACAGATGGTTAGAATGGTCAGATTGTTCGTTATGTCAAGTGTTACAGATGGTTAGAATGGTCAGATTGTTCGTTATGTCAAGTGTTACAGATGGTTAGAATGGTCAGATTGTTCGTTATGTCAGTGTTACAGATGGTTAGAATGGTCAGATTGTTCGTTATGTCAAGTGTTACAGATGGTTAGTCGTTTCGTTATGTCATTTACGATGTTAATGGTCAGATTGTTCGTTATGTCAAGTGTTACAGATGGTTAGAATGGTCAGATTGTTCGTTATGTCAAGTGTTACAGATGGTTAGAATGGTCAGATTGTTCGTTATGTCAGGTGTTACAGATGGTTAGAATGGTCAGATTGTTCGTTATGTCAGGTGTTACAGATGGTTAGAATGGTCAGATTGTTCGTTATGTCAGGTGTTACAGATGGTTAGAATGGTCAGATTGTTCGTTATGTCAGTGTTACAGATGGTTAGAATGGTCAGATTGTTCGTTATGTCAAGTGTTACAGATGGTTAGAATGGTCAGATTGTTCGTTATGTCAAGTGTTACAGATGGTTAATGGTCAATTGTTTTATGTCATAGATGGTAGATGTCAGATTGTTCGTTATGTCAAGTGTTACAGATGGTTAGAATGGTCAGATTGTTCGTTATGTCAAGTGTTACAGATGGTTAGAATGGTCAGATTGTTCGTTATGTCAGGTGTTACAGATGGTTAGAATGGTCAGATTGTTCGTTATGTCAGGTGTTACAGATGGTTAGAATGGTCAGATTGTTCGTTATGTCAAGTGTTACAGATGGTTAGAATGGTCAGATTGTTCGTTATGTCAAGTGTTACAGATGGTTAGAATGGTCAGATTGTTCGTTATGTCAGGTGTTACAGATGGTTAGAATGGTCAGATTGTTCGTTATGTCAAGTGTTACAGATGGTTAGAATGGTCAGATTGTTCGTTATGTCAGGTGTTACAGATGGTTAGAATGGTCAGATTGTTCGTTATGTCAGGTGTTACAGATGGTTAGAATGGTCAGATTGTTCGTTATGTCAAGTGTTACAGATGGTTAGAATGGTCAGATTGTTCGTTTTGTCAAGTGTTACAGATGCAAATGCGCGTGAAAAAAACAGATGGTTAGAATGGTCAGATTGTTCGTTTTGTCAAGTGTTACAGATGCAAATGCGCGTGAAAAAAAACAGATGGTTAGAATGGTCAGATTGTTCGTTATGTAAAGTGTTACAGATGCAAATGCGCGTGAAAAAAACAGATGGTTAGAATGGTCAGATGTGTTGTGTTCATTATTTCTGTCACAGACAGAAATACGCACATCACAAGGGACGATGTTAAAAAAACAGACCATCAGTTTTCCTGCTGTGTGTTGTGAAGTCGTTAACACATCGCCATCAGCTGTTTGGCGCCAGCGTCGTGATAAAATTGGCCATGGCTTCATTGCCACAGGACTGTGGATCTATTGTTTCGCTAAGTCATGGCGTTTGTTATTGCTGAACGAATAATGTTTTTCCCGTTGTTTTAGTGATGGATGTTATAAGGTTGTTGTGCCTTATTGGAGCGTTCTTTATCCCAACACGAATGAAAAGGAAAGGGGGGGGGGGGGAACAAATATTAGGAACTAATTACGCACAGTGTGGACAAGCAGACAAACAAATAAAGATATTGGACGGACTTGCAGAGTGGCTGAGGACAGAGAGGATGGAAGATGTGCTTGCGGCAACAAGGGATAGATGCATATGAAGGGCCATGATCGCCAACGCCATGCGGCAGGGCACATGATGGTGATGATGATGTGGACAAATATGGGGTCACAAACCATTGCAGTGTTCCACTCAGTGGGAAAACAAATGGGAATAAAATCTGTTCACTGCTGAGTACGTGGTTGTGGCAGGTCAAACCCAAACACGCCATGTCAACGATATCTTACTGCATCGTGAAAAACAAGTGGATCAAGACTTACCCACAAGCTGCCTTTTATTCATGTCATCTACATGTTAGCAGCAAGAACACAACAAATCCAAACGGAAACTTTTGGGTAATGGTCAAGGAAAGCAGGTCAGTCAGTCAACAGAAGTTAACTCTTTTCACACATCCTCACCCTGTCCAACAGCTTCATGCAGACAGCTGGTGAATGGGGTGGACCTGGTGGATAAGCGCAAGGTGGTGAAGTGTCCTTGCTGCACAGTCGGTACTGGAGACAAGGGGAAAAGCTTGGGCAATACATGACGACAGATGCACATCGGAAATAGCCAGCAGACTCGGCCAAGCCAAAACAGTATTCAAAAAGATGACAAGCATTCTTACCAACAAACGCCTATCAATTAACATCAGGAAGAGAGTTCTTGAATGTTATGTAGAACCGATAATGCTATACGGTTGTGAGGCGTGGACAGTCAACGCGGAAAACCTGCCAGAGCAAGATTGAGGCAGCCGAAATATGGTTTCTCTCTCTCTCTCTCTCTCTCTCTCTCTCTCTCTCTCTCTCTCTCTCTCTCTCTCTCTCTCTCTCTCTCTCTCTCTCTCTCTCACACACACACACACACACACACACACACACACACACACACACACACACACATTCCATCACTCACCCACACCATACGGAACCAGTCTTTGTCCGCTTCCTGTCGGATTATTTTTTACCTCATTACTTGTTCTAAGGCAGCCTTTAATTAAAGCAAGGAGGCTTCGACCTGTGAGTTTACAAGCCGTTGTAGCCACAAAACACGTTCTGACTCTATAGAGACATGAAGGTAATGTAGCTTGGCCCATTGCCTCCACCTCCGCTCTCACAAAAACTAACTGTTGGGCTTAGTGGCCCATTATCTCTGAGTTAAAGCAGCATGCTGATAACGCAGGGGTTGTGGTTTTAACCCTCGGCAGGCCACTAGAAATCCAGAGAAGAGTGGCACAATGGTTCAGACGTGAGAAACTGAATCTGAAATTGAAATCTTTTCTGTCACTTTCTTTGTTTCTTCCTTCCATCTTTGCTTCCTGTCGTCTCTTCCTGTCCTTTTCTGCCTTGCTGGTCCATTCACCTGTGTGTGCCTGATTTCCATTCACCTGTGTGTGTCTGATTTCCATTCACCTGTGTGTGTCTGATTTCCATTCACCTGTATATGTCTGATTTCCATTCACCTGTATGTCTTTGATTAAGTCTTGTGTACTTTCTCTTAGTGTTGATAATTGGGTATGTGTATTGACTGCATGTTTGGCTGTAGTGTAAGGAAATGTGCAGTTCATGAAACAGTTTAGGTAATTTAGGCCATTGTTATGTATGCTGCAGTGTCCTTAGTTATGTTCACATCTCTACATCTGTAGAGATGCTTTGGAATGATAAGATGACGACGTTTGACCTGAGCCCTATTTGAAAGAGGTGTCTACTCAGCCAATCTGTAGAGATATGTTTGGAATAATAAAGATGACGTTTGGCCTGAGCCCTATTTGAAAGAGGTGTCTACTCAGCCAATCTGTAGAGATATGTTTGGAATAATAAAGATGACGACGTTTGGCCTGAGCCCTATTTGAAAGAGGTGTCTACTCAGCCAATCTGTAGAGATATGTTTGGAATAATAAAGATGACGACGTTTGGCCTGAGCCCTATTTGAAAGAGGTGTCTACTCAGCCAATCTGTAGAGATATGTTTGGAATAATAAAGATGACGACGTTTGGCCTGAGCCCTATTTGAAAGAGGTGTCTACTCAGCCAATCTGTAGAGATATGTTTGGAATAATAAAGATGACGACGTTTGGCCTGGGCCCTATTTGAAAGAGGTGTCTACTCAGCCAACACTTCTTTAAACGTGTGCATATATGCATAGAAATGTGTAAATATAGACCACATTACTAATCGACTGATACCTTCGAAGTCTTCCGAAGTTACTGTATTATAAAAAAAAAAAAAAGCATTTTAATCTTAATGTTTTATGTAAAAACAAAGATAAATTATTTCTTTCATCCGTGGAAGTTGGTGACATCAGTATATTACTACTGCTCATGACGACATGGGCATTCCATTTCTTACCCACTGGACGAGGCGGCAGGGAAGTTTTTAGTCCCGTTTTTATTATCCATTGTTTGATGTCTGTGATCTGTTTGTGACCGTGCGTTCGCGCTTGACAAAGGCTAGTTGGCCGAAAATTTGCGCTTGTTTTGTTTTGTCTCGTTGGATACGCGCTTATATTGGTTTTCTTGTTCTTCTGGTTCGTGTTTGTTTGGGCACGGGCAGTCACACTTGTTTTGGATCTAGTATATGGCATATTTAGATGTGGAGGGTTGGCTGTAATGTTTGAGTCTGATGACGTTTGTTGTAACATCATGGAGTGCTGGACAAGAAAGCATGAAATGTACTTCGCCTTCCTTTTTTTTTTTTTTTTAGACAGTGCGGAATGGACATAATTGGTCGCTGACCATTTAAACTATATACTTGGAATTCTGAATTTGAAATGCCAAATTTAAATCTTGTTTATTGTATTTTCAAAGCGTCTGTCTACATCTATATTTACATATTGTTTACATATGCGCGAATGCATTGGTATGTGTACTTAATTTTCTTTTCCTTTTTTTTTTCCTGTTGAGGTTTTGTATATGTTCTAGCCCTGATATGGTTCTACGCAGTCGGCTGAGCTTTAATTTAAACAAAAAGAACAATAACAATAACATTAATCCGTCTGTGACAGTTTAAACAATAGCAGCTGTAATTATTGGCAGAGTTTACGTACATTGGGAATGGATCCGTTTTGCCGTACACAGAGTCGTTGGTGTTGGATTATCCACTGGTAAGGATTGAAGGTTAAGGTATACACTGCTTCACAGTGAACAACTGACTGGTCTTATCTCTATACAATTCACAGTTACCTTGTAAGGGAGAGAATAAAAGGGAGGAAATTAAAAAAAGGGAGAGAAGAAAGGAAAGGAAAGAGAAATAAGAAAGGAAAGGATGGGGGGGGGGGGGGGGGGAGGGGGAAGAATAAAGGAAAGGAAAAAATAAAGTAGGAAAGAAAGGAGAAGAAAATAAGAAGGAAAGTAAAGTAAAAATAAGAATGGAAGAAAAGAAGGAGAAAATAAGAAAGAAAGGAAAGAAGGAGAAAACAAAGAAAGAAAAGAAGGAGAAAACAAGAAAGGAAGAAAAGAAGGAGAAAACAAGAAAGGAAGAAAAGAAGGAGGAAACAAAGAAAGGAAAGAAGGAGGAAACAAAGAAAGGAAAGAAGGAGGAAACAAAGAAAGGAAAGAAGGAGGAAACAAAGAAAGGAAAGAAGGAGGAAACAAAGAAAGAAAAGAAGGAGAAAATAAGAAAGAAACAAAAGAAGGAGAAAATAAGAAAGGAAGAAAGGAAACGAAAAGAGAATATAAAAAAGGAAAGAGAAGAGAAGAAAGGAAGGAAGAAATAAGAAAGACAGAGAGAAGAAAGGAAGGAAGAAATAAGAAAGACAGAGAGAAGAAAGGAAGGAAGAAATAAGAAAGACAGAGAGAAGAAAGGAAGGAAGAAATAAGAAAGACAGAGAGAAGGAAGAAAGGAAGGAAGAAATAGAAAGAAGAGAGAAGAAAGGAAGGAAGAAATAAGAAAGACAGAGAGAAGAAAGAAAGGAAGAAATAAGAAAGACAGAGAGAGAAGAAAGGAAGGAAGAAATAAGAAAGACAGAGAGAAGAGAAGAAAGAAGGAAGAAATAAGAAAGACAAGAGAAGAGAAGAAAGAAAGGAAGAAATAAGAAAGACAGAGAGAAGAGAAGAAAGGAAGGAAGAAATAAGAAAGACAGAGAGAAGAGAAGAAAGGAAGGAAGAAATAGAAGACAGAGAGAAGAGAAAGAAAGAAGGAAGAAATAGAAGACAGAGAGAAGAAAGAAAGGAAGGAAAGAAATAAGAAAGACAGAGAGAAGAGAAGAAAGGAAGGAAGAAATAAGAAAGAGAAGAGAGAAGAAAGAAGAAAAAGAAAGAGAGAAGAAGAAAAAGAAGGAAGAATAAAAGAAAGAAGAGAGAAGAAAGAAAGGAAGGAGAAATAAGAAAGACAGAGAGAAAGAAGAAAGGAGAAGGAAAGAAAAAGAGAAAAGAAGAAGAGAAGAATAAGAAAGGAAGGAGAGAAGGAAAAAGAAGGAAAGAAATAGAGAAAAAGGAAGAGAAGAAAGAGAGAAGAAGAAAAATAAGAAAGACAGAGAAAGAAAGAGAGGAGAAGGAGAAAAAAAGAGAGAAAGAGAGAAATAAGAAAGACAGGGAGAAAGGAGGAAGAAAAAAGACGAAAAGAGAAGAAAAAGAAAAAGAGAAGAAAAAGAGGAGAAGAAAGAAGGAGAATAAAGACGAGAAGAAAGAGGAGAAATAGAAGACAGAGAAAGGGAGAGAAATAAAAGAGAAAAGGAGGAGAATAAGAAAGACAAGAAAAAGGAAGAAAAAAGACAGAGAGAAAGGAAGGAAGAATAGAAAGCAAGGGAGAAATAAAGACAGAGAGAAGAAGGAAGGAGGAAATAAGAAAGACAGAGAGAAGAAAGGAAGGAAGAAATAAGAAAGACAGAGAGAAGAAAGGAAGGAAGAAATAAGAAAGACAGAGAGAAGAGAAGAAAGGAAGGAAGAAATAAGAAAGACAGAGAGAAGAAAGGAAGGAGGAAATAAGAAAGACAGAGAGAAGAAAGGAAGGAAGAAATAAGAAAGACAGAGAGAAGAGAAGAAAGGAAGGAGGAAATAAGAAAGACAGAGAGAGAGAAGAAAGGAAGGAAGAAATAAGAAAGACAGAGAGAAGAGAAGAAAGGAAGGAAGAAATAAGAAAGACAGAGAGAAGAGAAGAAAGGAAGGAAGAAATAAGAAAGACAGAGAGAAGAGAAGAAAGGAAGGAAGAAATAAGAAAGACAGAGAGAAGAGAAGAAAGGAAGGAAGAAATAAGAAAGACAGAGAGAAGAAAGGAAGGAAGAAATAAGAAAGACAGAGAGAAGAAAGGAAGGAAGAAATAAGAAAGACAGAGAGAAGAAAGGAAGGAAGAAATAAGAAAGACAGAGAGAAGAAAGGAAGGAAGAAATAAGAAAGACAGAGAGAAGAAAGGAAGGAAGAAATAAGAAAGACAGAGAGAAGAAAGGAAGGAAGAAATAAGAAAGACAGAGAGAAGAGAAGAAAGGAAGGAAGAAATAAGAAAGACAGAGAGAAGAGAAGAAAGGAAGGAGGAAATAAGAAAGACAGAGAGAAGAGAAGAAAGGAAGGAAGAAATAAGAAAGACAGAGAGAAGAAAGAAAGGAAGAAATAAGAAAGACAGAGAGAAGAAAGAAAGGAAGAAATAAGAAAGACAGAGAGAAGAAAGGAAGGAAGAAATAAGAAAGACAGAGGGAAGAAAGGAAGGAAGAAATAATAAAGACAGAGAGAAGAAAGGAAGGAAGAAATAAGAAAGACAGAGAGACGAAAGGAAGGAAGAAATAAGAAAGACAGAGAGAAGAAAGCAGATGTGGAAATGGCAGAAACCAGCAGGTCAAAATAGCCGATATAACTGCTTTTCTGTGATAGAAACCAAGGAGACAACACAATCATAGACCAAAAATTCAGTTTGGACGCTTATAACATTTCATTTTTTGTCCCTGCACTTGTTTTGCATAATTGTCAAATCGAAATTCGTCTCTCTTTTTGAAATGATTTTGTCGTTCTTATTTAAATTGTTCATATATTGACATGTAATTATATGGAACACCTAGAAAAGTCTGCACACGCCTCGGCAATGGCATTAATTTTAAACGAAATGTCTTTGTATGATATTAATTCATATTGTCTCTTAGCTGTAATACGACGTAGAAATTCCTTATTGCTTTTATACAGTTTCCGTAATAAAAACATACTTGACATATTGCTGCGATATCTTTGGTCCATATCGTAAATATTTATCAGAATATTATTGTAATTTTTGTGCCATTGTTCCTTATTGTTATTTTTGTTGAAAGCCCAGCCGACTGCGTAGAGCCATATCAGGGCTATAACCTGTTTCAAAACATACTACTTCAACAGGGGGGGGGGGGGGGGGGTGGAGAAAATGAAGTACACATATCAATGCATTCGTGCACATAATCTAAGGAAATGCCCCTGGTGTTGACCACTCCGTCCAATATATTACACAGGAGACTTAAAAAAAAACATACCTGAATACAAATTTAACCACAACTAAGGACAATAAATTATATATAAAAACGGGCCTAAATTACCTAAAATTGCTTCTGAATATCTCATTTCCCTAGAGCCAAAAATACACTTAAATACATGTCCCCTACTATCAGTCCTAAGAGAAAGTACGTAAGACTTTGCCGAACGCATACAAGTCAATGGACCAGCAAGGCAGAAAATGGTAGGAAGAAATGACAAAAAGCAAAGGAACAAGGCAGAAACAAAGAATGACAGAAAAGAGGAAATTTCTAGCACAGAATTTCCAGAAGATGGGGATACTATGTATACCGAAAGAGCCCCGGCGTCCCCACTAGGGTTGCCATTGTTCCAGATATAAAGCATTAACTGATAAATTCTTCAGAACAGAATCTTCTTGTTAAGTTTGTTACCTTCAGAACATAGGAAGGAAAACAATGAGAAATGTAAAACTTCAGTATTATGTACCGATGAAATGCATTGCGTCAGATGGTGTATACTTTGAGCGTGTAACAAAAGGCAATCATCTTTCTTGATATTTTTTATGTTAAGCATGAAGGAGAAGTTAAGTTGGACGGCTCACACAGATACATTGTACATGTATTCTGAAATTCTGAAAGCGCATACAGTACAAACTAGACACCATGTGCTACATAAGCCTCAATAACGGAGCCCCCGATTACCTGTCAAGTCTACTTGAGATCTATGTTCCCTCACGTACCCTCCGCTCTGCCTCCGATCCTCTGACTTTTCGCTTTCCACGCACTAAGCTCAATACCTATGATCCACGAGCCTTCTCTGTTTCTGGTCCACTTTCCTGGAACAAACTTCCTCTCTCTGTCCGTCAGCAACCTACTTTTGTCTCCTTCAAGTCCGCTCTCAAAACTCACCTTTTCTCCTCTGCATAAAATCCTGACCTCACTCAATCCCCTCTGCAGCCTGTCTCCACTCGGAGGGGAATCACATTGTAATATATAATTGTATATAATATGCTCTCTATAATTTTCCATTGCTTTTATTCTTTCTCCCCATTTTAGCCGTGTGCGTGTGCATGTGCGTGTGTGTGTGTGTGTGTGCGCGTGCGTGCGTGTGTGTCTGTTTTAGCGCTTAGATTTGATTTTATCAAGATTTTGCGCTATACAAATAAAATATTGTATTGTATTGTAATTAGAATTAATACTATAGACCGTTTGTGCGCGCACGCTCTCTCTCTCTCTCTCTCTCTCTCTCTCTTTCTCTGTCTCTCTCTCTCTCTGTCTCTCTGTCTCTCTCTATTTGTCCCATGTGTGATGCAGAGGCAGAAGATGAAATGCATTTTTTGTTTGTTTGCAAGTCGTATGAAAGTATACGACAAAAATGCATAATCTTTGATGAGGACATTTCAAGTCAAAGGGTCATTACCAGAATACTCATGACTGAAGATGAAAAATATCAAAAATCCCTCGCTAAATTTATCGCCCTTGCTTGGGAGAGTCTGAGAAAGAAAACAACACAGCAATAAATTAATGTAAGTTTATCTCCAGTGAAGATATTACTTTATACTGTTCTTATGTTTATTTGCCGGATTTGGGTCTTCCTCTTACTTATATGACTAATTACGTCGGGTGGTCAACTGTTTCTTCAACTTTTTGTTCAACTTTTTGTTCAACTTTTTTTCTTCAATTTTTTCTTCATTATTAGGGAAAAAAATTAAATGGATGTAATGTCCAGCCATGACTATATTTATAAATCTTTATTACGCGAAAACGTCGCCGTAAAATTTAATGACTTTGTTTTATGCTCCTTGCCACAAAGACAAAAATGTCAATGGCAATAAACCAGTTTCAGTTTCAGTTTCGGTCTCTCTCTCTCTGTGTCTCTCTCTCTCGCTCTTGCTCTCTCTCTATCTTTATCTTTGTTTCTCTTTCTCTCTCTTTCTCTCTCTCTATCTCTCTCTCTATCTCTCTCTGTCTCTCTCTCTGTCTGTCTCTCTCGCTCTTGCTCTCTCTCTCTCTTTATCTTTGTTTCTCTCTCTCTCTCTCTCTTTTCTCTCTCTTTCTCTCTCTCTCTCTCTCTCTCTCTCGCTCGCTCGCACACACACGCGCCTGCATGCGGGCGCACACACACGCACACACACACACACACACACACACGCACGCACACACACACACACGCACGCACGCACGCACGCACACACACACACACACACACGCACGCACACACACACACACACACGCACGCACACAGAGGGAGATGAAAAGTGACAGGAAATTGCTGGCTTTGGTGTGTCACATCACACACCTGCACACACACACACACACACCACACACACACACACACACACACACACACACACACACACACACACACACACACACACACACACATACACACACACACACACACACACACAGAGAGAGAGAGAGAGCACGTCTACTCATCAGCGATGGTTTTTAAACACGACCCATCTAAAACGCCTTTTCTCTTATCCTCCTAAATTGTCGTTTTTCGTTGAAGATCGTCTTGATGTCCTGTTTTTGGCTTTGACAGCCAGTCGTTTACGTCTAGCATACAGTGTGTAAATATTCTCACCATCACTTCAAAAGGCGTGATCTTCATTTCGTTCTGTCTGTCTTGAGTGTTTGCACACGCCTACTCTCTCTGTCTCTCTCTGTCTCTCTCTCTCTGTCTCTGTCTCTGTCTCTCTCTGTCTCTCTCTCTCTCTGTCTGTCTCTCTCTCTGTCTCTGTCTCTCTCTCTCTCCTCTCTGTCACTCTGTCTCTACCCTCTCTTTCTCTCCTCTCTCTCCTCTCACTCTCCCTCTTTCTCTCTCCCTCTCTCTCTCTCCCTCTCTCACTCTCTCCCTCTCTCACTCTCTCTCCTCTCTCTCTCTCTCTCTCTCTCTCTCTCTCTCCCTCTCTCACTCTCTCCCTCTCTCACTCTCTCCCTCTCTCACTCTCTCCCTCTCTCACTCTCTCTCCTCTCTCTCTCTCTCTCTCTCTCTCTCTCTTTCTCTCTCACCCATTCTAATTATCTATTTATTTCAGCCGGCTGTCTTTCTGTGTGTGTGTTTGTGTGTGTCCAATTTCTCACCCCCCAAAAATAAATGATCAGCCATCGTGTGGACATGATTCTGTCTGTTGATTTGCTGGTGAGAAAGAGAGTGGACACAACCCATGACAGATCACAGTATAGCACAGATGTGTTGATGTGTCCATCACAGGCAGGGGCATATAGAGAGAACGTTGTGTATTCCTGATGAAATGTCACGATTGTTTTATCTCCCTGTTTACAGTTTGTTTTTAAAGACAGTGGGATGATGACTTCAGGTTGAAGGAAGACGTCTATAGGCGAAAAGTGACGGCAAGAAATTGTATGTTTACCGATTTCATACCATTAGCCTGCTTTTGTAACATGTCACCAAGACTTCAGTTTCGCTGGGTAGATTCTTTTTTGACTGTAATCAAAAGTTTTGGACACAACAACCAAAAAAAAAAAAAAAAAAAGATTCTGTTTCCAGAAGACAGCTTTCGATGCACGTTTGTTCACATATACTACTGATTGATAAAACAAAACATTTACACAGTTGTGTCGAGATTTTTGCATTGTTTTCTTTGTTAAGAAGGCACAGAACATATGCACAGAACAGGGAGATTGTTGGGGTGATCACACAGAGCATATGCGCAGAACAGGGAGATTGTTGGGGTGATCACACAGAACATATGCACAGAACAGGGAGATTGTTGGGGTGATCACACAGAACATATGCACAGAACAGGGAGATTGTTGGGGTGATCACACAGAACATATGCACAGAACAGGGAGATTGTTGGGGTGATCACACAGAACATATGCACAGAACAGGGAGATTGTTGGGGTGATCACACAGAACATATGCACAGAACAGGGAGATTGTTGGGGTGATCACACAGAACATATGCACAGAACAGGGAGATTGTTGGGGTGATCACACCGTCTTATTTTCTGTATTATTTGATAGTGTGGGTCACAGATACACATGAAAACAGAGATGCTGTGGCAATATGTAAACCGTCATGTTTTCATGGCGTTTGCTGAACAACCGTCAGTTCGTCTCCACGTTATTTCCGCGGTGACAGTCACAGAGGCTCACCAGAAAGGTAGAATATCAGTGGTAAAACTACCCACAGAGGCTGACCAGAAAGGTAGAATATCAGTGGTAAAACTACCCACAGAGGCTGACCAGAAAGGTAGAATATCAGTGGTAAAACTACCCACAGAGGCTGACCAGAAAGGTAGAATATCAGTGGTAAAACTACCCACAGAGGCTGACCAGAAAGGTAGAATATTAGTGGTAAAACTACCCACAGAGGCTGACCAGAAAGGTAGAATATCAGAGTGGTAAAACTACCACAGAGGCTGACCAGAAAGGTAGAATATCAGAGTGGTAAAACTACCCACAGAGGCTCACCAGAAGGTAGAATATCAGTGGTAAAACTACCCACAGAGGTTCACCAGAAAGGTAGAATATCAGTGGTAAAACTACCCACAGAGGTTCACCAGAAAGGTAGAATATCAGAGTGGTAAAACTACCCACAGAGGTTCACCAGAAAGGTAGAATATCAGAGTGGTAAAACTACCCACAGAGGTTCACCAGAAAGGTAGAATATCAGAGTGGTAAAACTACCCACAGAGGCTGACCAGAAAGGTAGAATATCAGAGTGGTAAAACTACCCACAGAGGCTGACCAGAAAGGTAGAATATCAGTGGTAAAACTACCCACAGAGGCTGACCAGAAAGGTAGAATATTAGTGGTAAAACTACCCACAGAGGTT
>JAPXFY010005289.1:0-15372 GCA_030674185.1 Monoplex corrugatus | reverse complement strand
GGGGGGAAAGGGAGAAGAAAAGGAGGGAGGAGAAAGAAAAGGGAGGAAGAAAGAGAGAGAGGGAGAGAGAAAGAGAGGGAGAGGAGGGAGGGGAGAGGGAGGGGGGGGGAGAGAAAGAAAGAGAGGGAGAGGACCAAGAAGAGACAGAAAAAAGAGAGAGGGGGTGAAAAGAGAGAGGAGGTAAAAAGAGAGAGAGAGACGGACAGATAGACAAAAAAGACAAAGGGGAGACACAGACAGACAAACAGACAGACAGACAGACAGACAGAGAGAGAAGTGCGCGTGCGTACATAACATTATATTACAAAGCATCAGCGAGTGAGACGTTGACCCCATCTGAACTCAACAGTGAGCTCAACGTCCCCACCCAATGAGGTCAATGCCATGTCACAGAACAGGCCCAGACCCTTCAGTTAGACCGGAAAGAAATGGGCGTGAATAGACGATGGGACACAGCAGCATCATTAATAGTCAAAGACAGGGTGGCAGAGAGAAGAAGAGAGCAAAAAGACAGAGACAGACAGACAGACATACAGACCGTGCCAGTGGGTGCCACGGACACAAAGAGAAAGATACTGGAAACAATGACAATAATAGTTCATTTTCCAACGATTGAAAGTTATGAGCTAAATACCATTTTTCAAACTTGCCGTTGTTAATCTACATATCGGTCTAGATCTAAAACTACTGAAAAAGAAAACACACACACACACACACACACACACACACACACACACACACACACCACACACACACACACCCCATACACACACATACAACACAAACACCATACACACACACACACACCTCACAAACACAAAGACAGAGAGACAGACCAGAACAATAATAAGTATTTATAACGGGCGCTAAATTAACAATTCAAATAAAAAAGGGCACTCACGCATCAGACATAAGCATCCCAATCGACACTTTTAATATTTAATACAAGAGAGAGAGAGAGAGAGAGAGAGGGGGGGGATGGGGAGACGGAAACAGAGACAGAGATAGCAAAAAGAAAACAAAGAAAAAAAGAAGAAAAAAAAAAAAAAAGAAACAGACTGACAGACGAAGAGAAGGGGAAGAGAGAGAGGGAGAGAGAGAGAGGGGGGGGAGGGGAGAGAAGAGACAGAGAGAGACAGAGATGTGGAGTAAGATAAAAGTCAAGGAGAGGGAGCGGGGTTTTAGAGAGTAAGCTTTCAAGCCAACAGAAAGACAAGCAAAGAGACAGACAGACAGACTGAACAAGAGATTGAAGAAGACCGAAGAAGATGACTTCGCGACAGACAGACTGAACAAGAGATTGAAGAAGACCGAAGAAGAATGACTTCGCGACAGACAGACTGAACAAGAGATTGAAGAAGAACCGAAGAAGAAGACTGCGCGACAGACAGACTGAACAAGAGACTGAAGAAGACCGAAGAAGAAGATTGCGCGACAGACAGACTGAACAAGAGACTGAAGAAGACCTAAGAAGAAGACTGCGTGACAGACAGACTGAACAAGAGATTGAAGAAGAACCGAAGAAGAAGACTGCGTGACAGACAGACTGAACAAGAGATTGAAGAAGACAGAAGAAGAAGACTGCGCGACAGACAGACTGAACAAGAGATTGAAGAAGACAGAAGAAGACTGCGTGACAGACAGACTGAACAAGAGATTGAAGAAGACCGAAGAAAAAGACTGCGTGACAGACAGACTGAACAAGAGACTAAAGAAGACAGAAGAAGAAGACTGCGTGACAGACAGACTGAACAAGAGACTAAAGAAGACAGAAGAAGAAGACTGCGTGACAGACAGACTGAACAAGAGACTAAAGAAGACAGAAGAAGAAGACTGCGCGACAGACAGACTGAACAAGAGATTGAAGAAGACCGAAGAAGAAGATTGCGCGACAGACAGAAGTACAGAAAGACGAGAACGACAGGAGGTGGACTGGCTTCATGGTAAGAATTACAGTCTGCTGATCCTAACTCAATGGACAACACACAACCCCAGCTGTTCCTGGAAATGTCTGCCTCTGTACTATGGTCACGGCCGTTAATATAAAAGAGGGGGCGGGGGGGGGGAGGGGAACTGAGATGGCAAAACGGGATGGGATGAGAAAGGTGGTCCAACGGGGTTTGAACGTGCGCCATGCTATGGGAATTATAACCAGATGTTATTTATCCAAGTCAGAATCAGAAAGCAGAGTTGGCGTTTGTTTGTTTGATTGTTTGTTTGTTTGTTTGCTGTTTGTTTGTTTGTTTGTTCGTTTGTTTTCTCACTCTTCCTTTCGATAAAAAGCAGACCGTTTCTTCTCGACCAGAGGGAGGTGCCTGCCTGCCTGCCTGCCTGCCTGCCTGGATGGATGGATGGATGGATGGATGGTTGGATGGATAAATGGATGGATACACATCATACACAACACACACACCATAAAAATATCTTTACTTCCCCCTCCGCCCCTCTCTCTCTCACACACACACACACACACACACACACACACACACACACACACACACACACACACACACACACACACACACACACACACACACACACCCGAACGCACACAGGCATGCACAAATGCACTCCAAAATGCATGCGCACGCATGCAAGCATAGCTGTTCGCACACCGTCTTACAGATTATTTTAAAACTAATTTCAATAACGTAAATTTGCTTGCATCACAACAATTCTTAAAATGCTTATATTCAATACACATATTTGCATACATACATATAATCATGCATATACAGATTACAGAGATGTGGAACCAACGAACAACGAATAAAACATACAATAACGTCTTTTTCCATGAACAGAAAACAAACTTCAAGTCAATACCACGAGCCTCCCTCTTACAGATTGGTATCATAACTGGAAACGAAGCGCTATGAAGACACTGATCAATGTTTCACACTGCCAAAGACGACAATTACGGAAAGGGCAAAGGTGCAGATTGTGCCATTAAAGGCGTCTTTCTTGCCACCAAGCTGTGAAAACCCGCCAGCCAAACTATGTCGGGATTAGTCTTACGAGCTCCATCCCAAAGACATTGATATGTAAGGGACCCATGCTATCGTTCACAATGCCATGAAAGACTTCTGCCTAAACCTACACGTGCTCTTTGTCAAGTTAATCGAAACGGCTCTCTGCTTGTCCCTTTTCAAACAATCGGTATGCCTCGACGTATTATCAGATATGCGTCTGTCTGTCTGTCTGTCTGTCTGCCTGCCTGCCTGCCTGCCTACCTGCCTGCCTGCCTGCCTGCCTGCCTGCTTGCTGTTTCTTATCGACCAAAGGGAAGTGCCTACATATCTGCTTGCCTACCTGCCTGCCTGCCTGCCTGCCTGCCTGCCTGCCTGTCTGCCTGTCTGCCTGCCTGCATGCCTGCCTGTTGTTTCTTATCGAACAAAGGGAAGTGCCTGCCTACCTGACTGCCTGTCCGCATGCCTGCGTGTATGTATGTATGTATGTATGTATGTATGTATGTATGTATGTATGTATGTATGTATGTATGTATGTATGTATGTATGCATGTGTGTGTGTGTGTCTCTCTGTCTGCTCTCTCTCTCTCTCTCTCTCTCTCTCTCTCTCTCTCTCTCTCTCTCTCTCTCGCTCGCTCTTAAATAGAGCTTTGGATTCAAGATATGGTATCTCAAGTTTAATCTAAGCCCGTCACATCAAAAACTAAGTCATGTCAGTGACAGGCTTATGGAAACAGTAAAACACCCAGCACGCATGCCCACCAAAGACACAGACTGTACAACAACACAGTGGAGTGTGGTCAGCTCGTCTAACAGCTTGAGTTCTCCGTGCTCCACTTAAAAATCTGATAATGTGTCATGTGCGGTGAGTCCGAGTGAATTTGGAAGACGGCGCTAAACAAGAACGATTCGTGATAATGTTAAGAAAGCCAGAAAACTTCCCGCTGTCAGGGAATATTAAAAACAAACCCTTTCCCCAGACATGGCCAAAGTAGAATTCCCTGCAAAACTTTTCACAAGGTCTGAACTAAAAGAGATAGTGAAGCCAAAGAAATAATATGCTTTTGTATTACATTTCTCAAACTGATTAATTGTGCACATTCATGATTATGAAAAATTCACAAATTCGAAACTGTTTTAAATTAATCTAAAATGTGTTGTTTGTAGGCAGATTGCATGGATCAGTTGATCTCTCAAGTTTAATTTCACCCTGCAACATGAATATTGACATATTCCCTGTCATCTTGAAACATAAATATTGAAATATTCCCTGTCATCCTGTAACATGAATACTGACATATTCCCTGTCATCCTGTAACATGAATATTGACATTCCCTGTCATCCTGTAACATGAATATTGACATTCCCTGTCATCCTGTAACATGAATACTGACATATTCCCTGTCATCCTGTAACATGAATATTGACATTCCCTGTCATCCTGTAACATGAATATTGACATATTCCCTGTCATCCTGTAACATAAATATTGAAATATTCCCTGTCATCCTGTAACATAAATATTGACATATTCCCTGACACCCTGCAACATAAATATTGACATTCCCTGACACCCTGCAACATAAATATTGACATATTCCCTGTCACCCTGCAACATAAATATTGACATTCCCTGTCACCCTGCAACATGAATACTGATATATTCCCTGTTACCCTGCAACATAAATATTGACATTCCCTGACACCCTGCAACATGAATATTGACATATTCCCTGTCACCCTGCAACATAAATATTGACATTCCCTGTCACCCTGCAACATGAATACCGACATATTCCCTGACACCCTGCAACATGAATATTGACATATTTCCTGTCACCCTGTAACATAAATATTGACATTCCCTGTCGCCCTGCAACATAAATACTGACATATTCCCTGACACCCTGCAACATAAATACCGACATTCCCTGACACCCTGCAACATATATATTGACATATTCCCTGTCACCCTGTAACATAAATATTGACATTCCCTATCGCCTGCAACATAAATACTGACATATTCCCTGACACCCTGTTACATAAATATTGACATATTCCCTGTCACACTGCAACGTAAATACTGACATTTCCCTGGCACCCTGCACCATAAATATTGACATATTCCCTGTCACCCTGCAACATAAATACTGACATATTTCCTGACACCCTGCAACATAAATATTGACATATTCCCTGTCACCCTGCAACATAAATACTGACATTCCTGTCACCCTGTAACATAAATACTGACATATTCCCTGTCACCCTGCAACATAAATACTGACATATTCCCTGTCACCCTGCAATATAAATACTGACATATTCCCTGTCACACTGCAACATAAATACTGACATTCCCTGTCACCCTGTAACATAAATACTGACATATTTCCTGTCACACTGCAACATAAATACTGACATATTCCCTGTCACCCTGCAGCATAAATACTGACATATTCCCTGTCACCCTGCAACATAAATACTGACATTCCCTGTCATCCTGTAACATAAATATTGACATATTTCTTGTCATCCTGCAACGTAAATACTGACATTCCCTGTCATCCTGTAATATAAACACTGACATATTTCTTGTCATCCTGTAACATAAATATTGATATAATATTATTTCTTGTCATCCTGCAACGTAAATACTGACATATTCCCTGTCATCCTGTAACATAAATATTGACATATTCCCTGTCATCCTGTAACATAAATACTGACATATTCCCTGTCATCCTGTAACATAAATATTGACATATTCCCTGTCATCCTGTAACATGAATATTGACATATTCCCTGTCATTCTGTAACATAAATATTGACATATTTCCTGTCATTCTGTAACATGAATATTGACATATTCCCTGTCATCCTGTAACATGAATATTGACATATTTCCTGTCATCCTGCAACATAAATATTGACATATTCCCTGTCATCCTGTAACATAAATATTGACATATTTCCTGTCATCCTGTAACATAAATATTGACATATTTCCTGTCATCCTGTAACATAAATATTGACATATTCTCTGCCACCCCTACCTCCTACCCCATCCCATCCACACACTCTTTTCCTTTCCGACAATGTCTGTCTTTCGTTTTAAATATCACACGTGGGCAAATCACAAAACAATTTCAGTAGAGCAGAACGAAACCAGCAGCACAGAAAACCAGAATGACACCATAATTCCAGTAACACGCCAGCTCATGGCATCTTTTAATATGCCAGTCATTATTGTTGCCTACAGTCACACTTTCGGTTTCTAAGAAGAATGCTGATAGTTCCATGGACATCAAAGAAAACAAAAGAGACAGTCTTGAAGGAGGTAGACACAAGAAGATCATTGATAAGGAAGATTAGGAAAAGATAAGCAACATTAAAAGGCCATTTTATGAGAAAAGGGGAATTAGAGCACCTGGTCACAACAGGAAAGCCGGAGGGAAAGAACACCAGGTAGACCCAGGGAGAAAATACTGGACGGACTAGCAGGGTGGCTGAGGACAGACAGGGTGGAAGATGTGCTTGCAGCAACAAGGGATAGATGCATATAGAGGGCCATGATCGCCAACGCCATGCGGCAGGGCACATGATGATGATGAGTCACACTATCAATTAACTATGGGATACAAAGACACAGGCCTGCATCACGTAACCTTCTGTCTCCAGATATCGTGATTATGGTTGTGTGTAGGCTCGAGGAGTTTTCCAGTGTCTTTATTGGCAGATCTGGATCGGACGTAGCGAGTATGTAATTGTCGGAGTTCGATCTATCCCTATTGATTCAATTATTCTTCAAGTTCCAATTCCAGTTCGGCAGTTCACACTCTTAACGCGCTTAAAAATCCACAGCAAACACGGGAGAAATCCTTTTCCCAGAACATAATCACGTTTTGTCTGGCTGTGGATCCCCCACCCTACCTCCACCACCACCCCTAACCACACATCCTTTCACCAGAGAGAGAGAAAGAGAGAGAGAGAGAAAGAGAGAGAGAGACAGAAGAGAGAGACAGAGAGAGAGACAGAGAGAGACAGAGAGAGAAAGAGAGAGAGACAGAAGAGAGAGACAGAGAGAGAGAGAGAGACAGAGAGAGAGAGAGAGAGAAAGAGAAAGACAGAAGAGAGAGACAGAGAGAGAGAGAGAGAAAGAGAGACAGAAGAGAGAGACAGAGAGAGAGACAGAGAGAGACAGAGAGACAGAGAGAGAGAGAGAGACAGAAGAGAGAGACAGACAGACAGAGAGAGAGAGAGACAGAGAGAGAGACAGAGAGAGAGAGAGAGACAGACAGAGAGAGAGAGAGACAGAGAGAGAGAGACAGAGAGAGAGACAGAGAGAGAGACAGACAGAGAGACAGAGAGAGAGAGAGACAGAGAGAGAGACAGACAGAGAGACAGAGAGAGACAGAGAGAGAGAGAGAGAGAGAGAGAGAGACAGAGAGAGAGATGAGGAGGTCTGAACACGACGAACAAAAAGAGACAGATTCTGCCAGGATCGTGCTATTCAAACTGAATTCACGATTTCCCACAGGGTGGGATCTGTATCCAAAATCTGACAGAAATCCATTATCAAACAGATAATGATAAACAACAAGAAAGAATATTTCTCACAGAGCATTATTTCGTCAGAACAGACATATAAAATGTAGCATTTTTGCGTTTCAATCAGATTACATGTAATTTAAGAGGACGTCAAAGCGCGTTCTGAGATTACATGCAGGTTCACAGAATTACGTGATGCATTCGTTTCTCTCTCCCTCCCCTTGTTAGTTAATTTTGAAATACCTCACATCCCTCACAAACATATTCATCAATACATTTATCCATACATGCAAGAAAACGGGTAACAGAATTACGTGACGCATTTATTTCCCCTCCCCCTCTCCCCTTGCAAGTTGTTTTTCGAAATACCTCACATCTCACACAAGCATATTTACCAGTACATTTAACAATGTTGCCATCCAAGACAAGCTGTCTGTGGAGAGTTTGTGAAGACAATTTCGTGGTAATGTGATTGTGAAAGGGAGGAAGGAATGGGTGTTACTGTTGATACAGGAAAGAAAAAGAAAGAAAATGAAAAATTAATGTGTGCATTTTACGAAAACTCGTATATCACATTTGACATCTTTTATATTCTACACATTCACAGTGGTTAGCTAACTGTTAAAACAAATGGAATTCATATTTTCGTGGCACTGAATCTTAAACCTGGAAGTAAGCCGGAATAAGGCACCATGTTGCTCACACACTGATAGTAACACGTTTCAACAAAAACACGTTTTCCTGTCGTGTATCTGCAGGTCAAGCGATGCATCCAGGCAATGCTGTTTTTAGTCATGTGTGTAGTGGTTGCTAGCCACAGAGATCCTATATAAGATGTCTGTGTTGCCAGCACACTGAACGTTCAGAACAAGAAACAACAGTGGTTTTATCAAAGCTACAGTTGGTATAGTAATACACTATAAAGTGTGTGGCCGAGTGGTCAAAATTATCCGCTTGGGTCACCAAAAACATGGGTTTGAATCACTGGCAACAGAGGGATTTTTCTCTCTCTCCACAATGTTTTAAATGGTTGTCTAAGTGTCAGTCTTTCAGGTGAGACGATAAACCGACGATTCACGTGCAGCAAGCACTCACCGCAAATTAAGGATCCCAAGGCAACAAAAGAGTTGTCTCTGCTTATGCAGAAGAATCCATTTTCATGTGTAAACATTTTTACCTTTATTACCTATCTAATGTGTAATCATGTTTACCTTTATTACCTTTCCAATGTGTAAACATGTTTACCTTTATTACCTATCTAATGTGTAAACATGTTTACCTTTATTACCTATCTAATGTGTAAACATGTTTACCTTTATTACCTATCTAATGTGTAAACATGCTTACTTTTATTACCTATCTAATGTGTAAACATGTTTACCTTTATTACCTATTTACAGAATACAATCGGCGGCGTTGCACTGCGGCGACGCGCTCTCCCCAGGATAACAGATTTGAATTCACGTGGTAAATCCATTGTGACTATAAAAAGTTGTTTTCATTGATTAACAAATTATGACAGAAAGAAACTGTGCCTTCTCTTCAATACAGAATTGTGTAATGCACTCATCTTTTCTCTAACAAAACAAAAAACAAAAAACAAAACACACACACACACACAAAAACCAAGATACCTTTTCTCACACTGGACTGAGCAGCAGAGAAGTTTCAGTCTTTTCCTCCTAATTTTTATATCTGGTGTTTGTTTGTTTGTAATCTTACGCTTGAAAAAGCTAAAGGCCAGTTGGTCGAAAATTTGCGCCTGTCTTGTCTTGTTGTATTAAATACGCGTTCTTATTCTTTTCTCGTGGTTTTTTTTTTTTTCCGGTTTCTGTTTGCTTGAACGCGGGCAGTCACACTTGTTTTGGATTTCAAGATACCACTGCTGACTGATGATGACAATTGTGCGGACTGGTCAGTTTCCCGATGTACTGCGTGTCCTCTACCACAAGACCTGACTGTAGGGGTGGCTAAGCAGTCACGTGGTGCGTACCACCAAATCAGAAAGCCAAACAAAAGAGTCCGAGGTGACAGACACTGTTATTTTTGTTTAAAGCCCAGCCGACTGCATAGAGCCAAATCAGGGCTATAACCATTTAAATACACACACAATACTTCAACAGGGAGGGAGGGGGGGGGGGAAGGTAAAGAAAATTAAGTACACATATCAATGCATCCGCGCACATCATCTATGGAGATACTCCTGGCGTTGACCACTTCGTCCAATTTATCACACAAGGGATTAAAAAAAAAACATACCTGAATACAAATCTTAACATGATCAGCGACCAGGACGCATATAATAATAATAATGATAATGATGATGAAGATGATGATGATGATGATGATGATGATGATACTACAATTACTACTACTACTACTACTAATAATAATAACAACAGTATTTATACAGCGCCATATCTTGACAATGCAAATCAAAACGCACTCACGCACCAGGCATTTGCATACAACTGACAAAGACTACCTTATAATATTTAATATTAAAAATAAAATGATAATGGCTATAAATCTTCACCGATTCTCAGCAAGTGATCTGGCATTAATGTACGAAATCAATTAAAATCTACTGTGGTCTGATCACCTCACAATCAACATGGCTGGTCACAGATATGTGACGTCAATGGGGAGGGCTCTGTTACTGTTACTTTTGTTTAAAGCCCAGCCGACTGCGTAGAGTCATATCAGGGCTATAACCGCCTCAAAACATGCAAAACTTCAACAGGAAAAAAAGAAAAGAAATGAAAATTAAGTACACATATCAATGCACTCGCGCACATAATCTAAGGACATGCTCCTGGCGTTGACCATTCCGTCCAATTTATCACAAAAGGATTAAAAAACACACCTGAATACAAATTTATGCATACCTGAGGATACCAAAACATATATAAAAAAAACAGGCATAAATTACCTAAAATTGCTTCCGCACATCTCACCTCCCTAAAGCCAAAAATGCATTTAATACATGTACCCATTATCAATCCTAAGAAAAAGTATCAAAGACTTTATCGAACACATACAGATGAATGGACCAGCAAGGCAGAAAATGGTAGGAAGAAATGACAGAAAGCAAGGCAACAAGGCAGAAACAAATAGAGTGACAGAAAAGAGGAAATTTCTAGCACAGAATTTCCAGAAGGTGGGGATACTATATACACTGAAAGAGCCTCCGGCATCCCCACGGGAGAAGGAGGGGGGGGGGCTCTAACGAGCGTGCATCGGCGGTGTATAATTTTGCACACAGACATCTACACACAAAAGAACACTGCTTGATGCCCATCTTCATCACCCTCCTTCACATTAACGTAAGACCGAATGACAGAACTTTGCTTCGCTTTCAAATCCATTTTGCTAGTTTGTGAAGAAAAGCCTGCAATGAACTGCAACCTCCGCTCCATTTTTTCGCGCGCGCTATTGATTTGTCGTCTGCTTCGTTTTGTCGTCTGCTGGAAAGGGCATCAGAATAATACAGAATTGTACAGCTACGTATACTTCCACTTCCACTTCCACCAGCATGGGGTTCGCTCAGTCACCAGCGTCTGTTGTTTACCACGCAGTTCTGAGTTTGTTAAGTGTGGTTCTTGCTGGTTTCTTTGTTTGTTTGTTTGTTTGTTTGTTTGTTTGTTTTGGTAGCTTGATTACTTGGTTAGGTGTCTGCTTGCTTGTTTCTTGGGTGTCTGACTGGTTGATAGTTGGTTGGTTGGTTGGTTGGTTGGTCGGAGGGTTGGTTGGCTGGTTGGTCGGAGGGTTGGTTGGCTGGTTGATAGTTGGTTGGTTGGTTGGCTGGTTGGTCGGAGGGTTGGTTGGCTGGTTGGTCGGAGGGTTGGTTGGCTGGTTGGTCGGAGGGTTGGTTGGCTGGTTGGTCGGAAGGTTGGTTGGCTGGATTGACAGGTTCAGTTGGTTGGCTGGTTGGCTAGTTGGTTGGTTGGTTGGTCGGTTGGTTGGTTGATTGGTTGGTAGTTTACTTGGTAGGCTGGTCAGTTGGTTGGTCAGTCAACTGGTTGGCTGGATGGTTTAGACGGTTGATTGGTTGGTTGGTTTTACATTACGGAATGAATGAATAAATCCATTTTTAAATGCACCAGTCACTACAACAATCTCTACGTTAACCCTTTGACTCCCTCAGCCTATCCACTAGCATCCTGCTTTGTCAACCATGACAGCAAAGCAAACATTTAACCCTCTGAGTCCCTCACATCCACCAGCTTCCTGAAGGGTTAAATCTTTGCTGGTGGTGGACAGGGTGTCAGAGTCAAAGGGTTAAACTACGAATCCTCACCCAATGTACTGCCCCGGTGACCATCATAAAGAGGTTTCCACGACAACCATCCCCAACTGTCACTCAATAAAACGCACATCAATCATGTTATTGTTATTGTTGTTTAAAGCCCAGCCGATTGCGTATAGCCATATCAGGGTTATAACCGCCTCAAAACATACAAAACTTCAACGGAAAAGAAAAATAAGACAACAAAATTAAGTGCACATATCAATGCATTGGTGCACATATTCTAAGGACATGCCCCTGGTGTTGACCACACCGTCCCTGAATACAAATTTAAGCATACCTAAGGACACCAAAACATATATAAAAACAGAATACAAATTTAAGCATACCTAAGGACACCAAAACATATATAAAAAACAGGCATAAATTACCTACAGTTGCTTCCGCATATCTCATCTCCCTAGAGCCAAAAATGCACTAAGTACCCAATTATCGATCATAAGACAAAATACGTAAAACAGATAAATGGACCAGCAAGGCAGATTATGACAGGAAGAAATGACAGAAAGCAAAGGAGAAAGAAAGAAACAAATAGAGCGACAGAAAAGAAGAAATTTCTGGCACAGAATTTCCAGAAGGTGGGGATACTATTTATACTGAAAGAGCCCCCGGCATCCTCACGGGGGAACCATCAATCATGTGAACTACTATCAAGTCCAACAGTAACCTGCAGCGCGAAGTTCCTCATCGAGGAGAACACTGCGCTTTGAAGCAGACCTTCACTACTTCCCAGGTTTTCCCCTGTCTCCAAGGGGAAGAGACAGGAGCTCTGTTGAACAGTGGCAAAAGATCAAGTAAAGTGGGGAGTGTGGGGAACGAGGGGGAATGGGACAGAGAAGGCGTGGGGGAAGAGAGGGGTGAGAGTGCTTCAAAGCAATCAGTGAGAGCGCTTCAAAGCAATCTCCAGTTAACCCTCTGTTCCCCCCCCCCCGGCCCATCCACCAGCTCCCGGCAGAGACTCAAAGGGTTAATTCTTTCACGTTCTGTCAGTCATCGGATTAATGTCCCGGTCCTTCGTTACCATGTTGCAGTTTACTTCCTCTCTCGTCTCCCACCACACTCTCCTCCATCCCACTTCTCACAACTTGTGGGTCACTGACCGACCCCCTCTACCCTCCATGCTCCTCTCCTTCCCTACCACATTCACTCAAGAAAAGATATGGCGGCCTTTTCGTGACCACACGCGAGGATGTCTCATGCAAGAAGAGGAGGGTGATTTACTCAGCATCTTTAACTGTATCTTAATCGCTGAGGGACATGCACAACAAGTTCAAATTCTGCCGCGTGTATCCTTCTGCTGATATTACGTACAGTGCTGTGATACTCCCTGTTTAATTCATAGCTTGGTAACATTCCAATACGTCTGGGAAAAACTTTATTTCAATGCCACGTCAGTTTAAAGTTATTCGTCCTGCGGAGATGGCAAGCCATAATATGAATTTCAATCACAGATGATATAAACAGTTTACCGCTGTTTTTACAATGTCTGTCGCATGCGGACTGATAATTCCAACAGTCTCATGAAAAAAATTGCTGTTAATTAGAGCAATTTACCTGGTGCCACCCCTACCCCTACCACTCTACACACACACACGTGCGCGCGCGCGCGCGCACACACACACACACACACACCATTCTATACGCACACCACTCTATACACACACACACACACCTCTCTCTCCCCCCCCCCCCCCCCCCCCCCAGCGAAATTAAAACATTTTCCACTCTGGACGCTAATATTCTATCATAGAAAAAAAAAAGTTCACGCCTAAAACAAGAAATACTGTAGTGATGCCGGCCGCTGGTGGTGGAATTGATGTGATGTCATCAGGGGTGGTTAAGTGGCACGAAACGTTACAGACTTTATGGATGATGACGTCTCTTGTCATGATCAGATGTGATCCATCACATAAACTCCTTCCATCGTTACACATCCCTTGTCTTGTCACTGGCGAGTTTCTTTCAAGGGTTTTCGACAGCAGCACTGCGGCTGTTATGTGTGTCGTGCGTTTTGGAAAAAACGAAGAGCCGTTTTTCTTTTCAAACAAATGTAGATGCAGATCTACGCTAAACCATTACGCTGTTATAGCCATGTAACAAGATCCGATCCAAGGGCCTTGCTAAATGAATCCTCCAAGGAACTGTTAAGGGAGGCAGACGGAGGGTTAGACAGAAAAGTTAAAAACCGATGGACTGACAACATTGCGGAATGGAAAAAGAAACCATCTGCATAGACCCAAGGTTTGGCTCACAACGAACAGAGATGGAAGAATCTGAAGAACCGTTCTTTTGTGCGTCACCCCAACGACTTTTCATGAAGCTAAGGGAGGAGGAGAAAAAGAAGAAGTAAAAGAAGAAATAGAAGAAGAATAAAAAGAAAGAAAAAATAAGAAGAAGAAGAAGAAAAGAAAAAGAAGAAATAGAAGAAGAATATAAAAATAAAAATAAAAACAAGAAGAAGTAGTAGTAGAAGAAGAAGAAGAAGAAGATGATGATGATGATGATGATGACGACGACGATGACGTTGACATCGTCGACGACGACGACTGTCAATGATACAATGTCAGTGAGCAACGAAAGGAGTGAGTGCTGATGCTCTAAAGATGCGCCTCACATGTCATCGTGCACTACACGATGTTTCCACTACCACAACGCCTGACAGTGTCTGACAGAAGCGCTGGTTTGGCGGCCACATAAGTGGAAAACATCGGTGGGCACCACATCAAACACAGAACGACGCTAAAGGTGACGGTCCCCATGACCTCGGTGACAACGACTATCAGGGGAAATGTGAGCAGACCAACCCACAGTCATCATCCCAGTCGCCAGGGGAGGCTTGTGGCAATAACCCCAACACTTCACAGAGACTGATGTCTGCCTCCGCTCCCTCCCTCATCCCTACCCATTTATCTCATCCGTCTCTGCTGCACTATACGGCGAATGACTTCACTTGTACAATCAGATCATCGTGTTACTATTACTGCTAATTCTACTACCGCTGTTGCTGTTACTTTTGTTGCTGCTGCTATTGCTCTCATCACTACTCATCTTCATCAAGTGCTCTGCCGCGTGGCGTTGGCGATTATGGCCCTCCATACGTATCTATCCCTTGTCGCTGAAAGTACATCTCCCACCCTCTCTGTCTTCAGCCATCCTGCAAGTCCATCCAATGTTTTTTCCCTAGTGATTTCTTTCCCTCCAACTTCCTGGTGTGACCAGGTGCTCTAATTTCTCTTTCCTTATAAAATGTCCTATAAATGTTGCAAGTCTTTTCCTTATGTTCTTTATTAATGATCTTCTTTTGTCTGCCTCCATCAAGACTGTTTCGTTTGTGTTCTTTGCTGTCCAAGAAACTCTCAACATTCTTCTTAGAAACCACATTTCAGTGGCCTCAATTTTGTGCCATCACTACTACTGCTGCTTTTCTTGTAGTTACAGACGTTGTTGCTTTTATTATTACTACTGCTGTTGATAATGACGGTGACGATGTTACTACAACTACTGCTGCAAGTACTACCACACATTCTACGACAATAGCT
>JAPXFY010005288.1:2500-15373 GCA_030674185.1 Monoplex corrugatus | reverse complement strand
TTCTTCTTCTTCTTCTTCCTTCTTCTTTCTTCTTTCTTCTTTTCTCTTTCTTTCTTCTTTTTTTTCTTCTCTTTTCCTATCTTCTTTCTTTCTTCTTCTTTCTTTTTCTTCTCTTCTTTCTTTCTTTCTTCTCTTCTTTCTTCTTCATTTTTTCTTCTTCTTCTTTCTTTCTCTTCTTCTTCTTCTTCTTTTCCTTCTTTTCTTCTTTCTTCTTTTCTTCTTCTTCTTCTTCTTCTTCTTCTTTCTTTCTTCTTTCTTCTTCTTTCTTCTTCTTCTTTTCTTTCTTCTTCTTTCTTTCTTCTTCTTCTCTTCTTCTTCTTCTTCTTCTTCTTTCTTCTTCTTCTTCTTTCTTCTTCTTTTCTTCTGCTGTCTTCTTCTTTCTTCTCTTCTTCTTTCTTCTTCTTCTTCTTCTTCTTTCTTCTCTTCTTTTTCTTCTTCTTCTTCTTCTTCTTCTTCTTCTTCTTTCTTCTTTTTTCTTCTTCTTCTTTCTTCTTTCTTCTTTTCTTCTTCTCTTCTTCTTCTTTTCTTCTTCTTCTCTTCTTTCTTTTCTTCTTTCTTCTTCTTCTTTCTTCTTCTTCCTCTTTTCTTCTTCTTCTTCTTCTTCTTTTCTTTTCTTTCTTCTTCTTTTTCTTCTTCTTCTCTCTTTCTTTTCTTCTTCGCTTTCTCTTCTTCTTCTTTCATTCTTCTTCTTCTTCTCTTTTCTTTCTTCTTCTCTCTTTCTTCTTCTTTTCTTCTTCTTCTTTCTTTCTCTTCTCTTTCTTTCTTCTTCTTCTTCTTCTTCTTTTCCTTCTTCTTCTTCTTCTTTCTTCTTCTTCTTCTTTTCTTCTTCTTCTTCTTCTTCTTCTTCTTTCTTCTTTTTTCTTCTTCTTTTTTCTTTTTTTTTTCTTCTTTTTCTTTTTTTTCTTTTTCCTTTTTTTTTCCTTCTTTTCTTCCTTTTTCTTTCTTTTCTTTTTTCTCTTTCTTCTCTTTCTCTTTTCTTCTTTCTTTTTCTTCTTCTTTTCTCTTTCTTTTCTTTTTTTTCTTCTCTTTTTCTTCTCTTTTTTCCTTTCTTTTTTTCTTTTTTTCTTTTTTTTTTTTTCTTTTTTTCCCTTCTTTTCTTCTTTCTTCTTCTTTTTCTCTTTTTCTTTTTTTTCTTCTTTTTCTTTTTTTTTCTTTTTTTTTTTCTTTTTTTTTTTTCTTTTCTTTTTTTCTTTTCTTTTTTTTCTTCTTTTTTTTTTTTTTTTTTCTTTTCTTCTTTTTTTTTTCTTTTTTTTTTTCTTTCTTTTTTCTTTCTTTCTTTTCTTTTCTCTTTTTTTTCTTTTTTCTTTCTTTTTCTTCTTTTTTTCTTTTTTTCTTTCTTCTTCTTCTTTTTCTCTTTTTTCTTTCTCTCTTCTTTTCTTTTTTTTTCTTTTTTTCTTCTTTCTTTCTTCTTTTCTCTTTCTTTTCTTTTTCTTTTCTTCTTCTTTTCTTTTTCTTCTTCTTCTTTTCTTCTCTTTCTTCTTCTTCTCTTTTCTTCTTCTTTTCTTCTCTTTTCTTTCTTCTTCTTTCTTTCTTTTCTTCTTCTCTTTCTTCTTCCTTCTTCTCTTCTTCTTTTTTCTTTCTTCTTTTCTTCTTCTTTCTTCTTCTTTCTTTTTTTCTTCTTCTTCTTCTCTCTCTTTCTTTCTTTCCTTCTTCTTTCTTTCTCTTTTCTTCTTTCTTTCTTCTTCTTCTTTTCTTTTCTTTTTCTTTTCTTTCTTCTTCTTCTTCTTCTTTCTTCTTTCTTTCTTTCTTTCTTCTTCTTCTTCTTCTTTTTCCTCTTTCTTTCTTCTTCTTCTTTCTTCCTTCTTCTTCTTCTTTCTTCTTTCTTCTTCTTTCTCTTCTTCTTCTTTCTTCTTCTTCTTTTTCTTTCTCTTCTTTCTTTCTTTCTTCTTCTTTCTCTTTCTCTTTTTCTTCTTCTTTTCTTCTTTGCTTCTTCTTTTCTTTCCTTTTCTTTTCTTCTTTCTTCTCTTCTTCTTCTCTCTTCTTTCTTCTCTTCTTCTTTCTCTCTTCTTTTCTTCTTCTTCTCTTCTTTCTTTTTCTTCTTTCTTCTTTCTTCTTCTTTTTCTTCTTCTTCTTCTTCTTCTTCTTCTTCTTCTTCTTCTTCTTCTTCTTTTCTTCTCTTCTTCTTTCTTCTTCTCTTCTTTTCGCATTCTTCTTCTTCTTCTTCTTCTTCTTCTTCCTTCTTCCTTCTTCTTCTTCTTCTTCTTCTTCTTTCTCGCATTCTTCTTTCTTCTTCTTTCTTCTTCTTCTTCTTCTTCTTCTTCTTCTTCTTCTTCTTCTTCTTCTCTCTCTTCTTCTCTTCTTCTTCTTCTTCTTCTTCTTCTTCTTCTTCTTCTTCTTCTTCCTTCTTCTTCTTCTTCTTCTTCTTCTTCGCATTCTCTTCTTCTTTCGCATTCTTCTTCTTCTTCGCATTCTTCTTCTTCTTCTTCTTCTTTCTTCTTCTTCTTCTTCTTCTTCTTCTTTCTTCTTCTTCTTCTTCGTCTTCGCATTCTTCTTCGCATTCTTCTTCGCATTCTTCTTCTTCTTCTTCTTCGCATTCTTCTTCGCATTCTTCTTCGCATTCTTCTTCGCATTCTTCTTCTTCTTCTTCGCATTCTTCTTTTCTCTTCTTCTCTTCTTCTTCTTCTTCCTCTTCGCATTCTTCGCATTCTTCGCATTCTTCGCATTCTTCTTCTTCTTCTTCTTCTCTTCTTCTTCTTCTTCTTCTTCTTCTTCTTCTTCTTCTTCTTCTTCTTCTTCTTCTTCGCATTCTTCTTCTTCGCATTCTTCTTCTACGCATTCTTCTTCTTCTTCTTCTTCTTCTCCTCCTCCTCCTCTCCTCCTCTTCTCCTTCTCTTCTTCTTCTTCTTCTTCTTTCTTCTCTTCTTCTTCTTCTTCTTCTTCTCTTCTTCTTCTTTTCTTCTTCTTCTTCTTCTTCTTTCTTCTTCTTCTTCTTCTTCTTCTTCTTCTTCTTCTTCTTCTTCTTCTTCTTCTTCTTCTTCTTCTTCTTCTTCTTCTTCTTTCTTCTTCTTCTTCTTCTTCTTCTTCTTCTTCTTTCTTCTTCTTCTTCTTCTTCTTCTTCTTCTTCTTCTTCTTCTTCTTCTCTTCTTCTTCTTCTTCTTCTTCTTCTTCTTCTTCTTCTTCTTCTTCTTCTTCTCTTCTTCTTCTTCTTCTTCTTCTTTCTTCTTCTTCTTCTTCTTCTTCTTCTTCTTCTTCTTCTTCTTCTTCTCTTCTTCTTCTTCTTCTTCTTCTTCTTCTTCTTCTTCTTCTTTTCTTCTTCTTCTTTTCCTTCTTCTTCTTCTTCTTCTTTTCGCTTCTTCTTCTTCCTTTTCTTCTCTTCTTCCATTCTTCTTCTTCCTTCTCTTCTCGCATTCTTCTTCTTCGCATTTTCTTCTCCTTCTTCTTCCTTCTTCTTCTTCCTTCTTCTTCTTCCTTCTTCTTCCTTCTTCTTCGCTCTTCTTCGCTTCTTCTCTTCTTCTTCGCTTCTTCTTCTTCGCTTCTTCTTCGCATTCTTCTTCCTTCTTCTTCCTCTTCGCTTCTCTTCTCTTCTTCTTCTTCTTCTTCTTCGCATCTTTTCTTCGATTCTTCTTCTTTTCTTTTCGCATTCTTCTTCTTCTTCGCTTCTTCTTCGCTCTTCTTCGCTTCTCTTTGCATCTTTTCTTCATTTCTTTTCTCTTTCCTCTTTCTTTCTTCTTTTCTTTTCTTTTCTTCTTTTTTCTTCTTTTTTCTTTTCTTCTTCTTTTTCTTCTTCTTTTCTTTCTTCTTCTTCTTCTCTTTCTCTTCTTCTTTTTCTTCTTCTTCTTCTGTTCCTCTTCTTCTTCTCTTTTCTTCTTCTTCTCTTCCTCTTCTTTTCTCTTCTTTTCTTCTTCTTCTTCTCTTCCTTCTTCTTCTTCTTTTCTTCTTCTTCTTCTCTTCCTTCTTCTTCTTCTTTTCTTCTTCTTCCTTCTCTCTTTTCTCTTCTTTCTTCTTTTCTTCTTCTTCTTCTTCTCTTCTTCTTTTCTTCTTCTTCTTCTTCTTCTTCTTCTTCTTCTTCTTCTCTTCTTCTTCTTCTTCTTCTTCTTCTTCTTCTTCTTCGCATTCTTCTTCTTCTTTCTTCTTCTTCTTCTTCTTCTTCTTTTCTCGCTTCTTCTTCTTCTTCTTCTTCCTTCTTCTCTTCTTCGCATTCTTTTCGCTTTTCTTCGCATTCTTCGCATTCTTCTTCTTCTTCTTCTTCTTCATTCTCTTCTTCTTCTTCTTCTTCTTCTTCTTTCTCTTCTTCCTTCTTCTTCTTCTTCGCATTCTTCTTCTTTTTCCCTTCTTCTTTTCTATCATTCTTCTTCTTCTTCTTCTTCTCTCTTCTTCTTCTTCCTTCTCCTTCCTTCTTCCTTCTTCTTCTTCATTCTTCTTCTTCTTCTTCTTCTTCTTCTTCTTCTCTTCCTCTTCTTCTCTTCTTCTTCTTCTTCTCCTTCTTCTTCTTCTTCTTCTTCTTCTTCTTCTTCTTCTTCTCTTCTTCTTCTTCTTCTTCTCTTCTTTTCTTCTTCTCCTTCTTCTTCTTCTTTCTTCTTCTTCTTCTTCTTCTTCTTCTTCTTCTTCTTCTTCTTCTTCTTTTCTTCTTCTTCTTCTTCTTCTCTCTTCTTCTTCTTCTTCTTCTTCTTCTTCTTCTTCTCTTCTTCTTCTTCTTTTCTTCTTCTTCTTTCTCTTCTTTTCTTCTTCCTCTTCTTCTTCTTCTTTTTCTTCTCCTTCTTCTTCTTCTCCTTCTTCTTCTTCTACTTCTTCTTCTTCTTCTTCTCCTTCTTCTTCTTCTTCTCCTTCTTCTTCTTCTCCTTCTTGTTCTTCTTCTTCTTCTTCTTCTGTTTTTACGACAGTGGTTACCCCATCCCTAGGTCAAGGCCAAATGACGTACTGTGTGAGCGTAGTGAGCTGAAGGCTTTAAGCAGTCCTTACCAAGTGTCAGTCCATCCGCTGTCCTAATGACACCATCACCAGTCAGGCCATGTCTGCCTTTCTGCCCACACAAACCTGGCTTATTCCACAGTTAACCTCCATATGTGACCCGTTTTCACGAAAAGAGTCCTAATTCGCAGGCAGCGAAAAGTGTAGAGGCCCGGAAAAGGTGTGACGGGGTCAATTTTGTCAAATTTTACTTTTCATCAAAAATGGAATATTTAATCTTTAAATTACATGTACATGCACTCAGCACTTTATAATTCAATCGGAAAATATACTTAAAATGCGTTTTAACCAGATAACGGCATGCTTTATGTGTCAGAAAAAGGGATATATAAACTTAAATAACAAGACAATTACAGTAGATTTTCACACCAATTTTTGTGTGCTATTGTGACATGATGTGTTTTACCATGGTACAAAATTTGATAAAGATTGGTGAAGTAGAAATACCTGTTGCTAGGGTAAAACTTCACTGAAGTGGTGAAAATTTTAAAACTTGATTTTCTCAAAATGGCTGTCTGCTATGTTACACACTTCAAACACCAATAACTTCCTTATTTTCAGGAGTAGGATAATAAATTTCATATGAAAAGAAAGTTAATAATCTGGACATTTTGAAAATCATAATATCCTAAAATGTGTTATTTTCACCTTAGGACTCATTTTGTCACATATCTGAAGGCCATGCTCTATCTGCCACCTGTCACCCGTTGTGCTGGAGATGGTCACCCTACCACCAAGTTGGAGGTAGTCTTTTCCAGACCGTAACTCCCCTTAAACCAGAAGTTTGCCACACGTATGAAGGGCCCTGAGACTGCACTGATAAGACATTGTCCTGCCTACAGCAGCAGACAGCTGTGTATAAGCACAAACTTTACTTGAATCAGGTCTGGCCCATGCTGGTTACCATGACTACAGTTCTACAGATGATAAAGAGTTATTACTTGCAGCAGACGGCTGTGCCTAGGCTCAAAGTCCTGTTGGGAAAGGCTCTCTCCATGAGGCTTAGGTTTGGGGTGGATTTTATTCATTCATTATTTCATTTATTCATTCATTCATTCATTCATTCATTTATTCATTCATTCATTCATTCATTCATTCATTCATTTATCAATTCTTTGTATATTCATGCATTCATTTATTTGTTTATTTACTTGTTGATGTGTTCATTTATTTGTTCACTTATTTACCTACTTACTTACTTACTTACTTACTTACTTACTTACTTACTTACTTACTTACTTACGTACTTACTTACTTACTAACTTATTGACGTATTCATTCATTTTATTTATTTGTTTATTTATGTAGGCCTATTTATTTGATTGTTTAATTGGTTATTTATATATTTATTCGCCGTCTCAGTCTTGTTGATCTCATCTCCTCCTTATTGCGGCTCCAGAAGACACCACTCTCCCCAAGTTCATTCACTTCATGTCTCAGTGACAGCAAGACCACAGGACCCAGTGATATCAAGTCGCCATAAGGCCATCACCCAAGTTCATTCACTTCATGTCTCAGTGACAGCAAGACCACAGGACCCAGTGATATCAAGTCGCCATAAGGCCATCACCCAAGTTCATTCACTTCATGTCTCAGTGACAGCAAGACCACAGGACCCAGTGATATCAAGTCGCCATAAGGCCATCACCCAAGTTCATTCACTTCATGTCTCAGTGACAGCAAGACCACAGGACCCAGTGATATCAAGTCGCCATAAGGCCACCCATCAGAGAAGACCCTGGCAGTGCTGTTGGGTTATTTTTGTTGGAATTTAGCAGTGCCTGTTGTCATTCGAATCACTAAAGGCAGTGCCTACTTAGCCCCCTACATCATCATCATCATCATCATCATCATCATCATCATCATCATCATCATCATCATCATCATCATCATCATCATCATCATCATCATCATGTGTCCTGCTGAATGGTGTTGGCCATTATGACCCTCCATACATCATCATCATCATCATCATCATCATCATCATCATCATCATCATCATCATGTGTCCTGCTGAATGGCGATGGCCATCATGGCCCTCCATAGAATCTATCCTTTGTCGCTGCAAGTATTCAGGATGTCTGTGTTGCAAGTGCACCCCCCCCCCTGTCTTACACACATACAACTAGCACGCAAAGATAACAATAATAAATCACTTTTATGTAGCGCTATTCTCCTATATATAGGTAAAGACTCACTGCGTTTTACATTAATTAGTTTATTTTCCCCAATCAGCACTATGCCTAGTGGTCAGTAATACTAACTCTCACTCCTAGTCCCTCCCCCCAACACACACACTAGCGCATCTGTTGTAAGCATTACTGAATCACAAAGATCAAAAATCAAGTTTCATTACTGATAGTATTTATCAAAAAGATGAGTTTTGTGGCCCGCCATGAAAGAGGGGAAAGATGATGAACAGCGGAGAGAAAAAGGCAGATTGTTCCAGACAAGTGGGGCCTGGCAATGGAAGGCTCGGTGTCATATGGTTTTGTACTTTGATTTTGATTTTGCCAGCAGCTTCTGGCTGCTTGACCTGAGACTGCGTTCAGGCCTGTATGTTTTAAGCACAGAAGACAGGTAGATAGGCAAGGTACCATCAAAATGCCGATAAGCCAGACTGTGTTCAGGCCTGTATGTTTTAAGCACAGAAGACAGGTAGACAGGCAAGGTACCATCAAAATGCCGATAAGCCAGACTGTGTTCAGGCCTGTATGTTTTAAGCACAGAAGACAGGTAGACAGGCAAGGTACCATCACAATACCGATAAGCCAGACTGTGTTCAGGCCTGTATGTTTTAAGCACAGAAGACAGGTAGACAGGCAAGGTACCATCACAATACCGATAAGTCAGACTGTGTTCAGGCCTGTATGTTTTAAGCACAGAAGACAGGTAGATAGGCAAGGTACCATCACAATACCGATAAGCCAGACAGCGTTCAGGCCTGTATGTTTTAAGCACAGAAGACAGGTAGATAGGCAAGGTACCATCAAAATGCCGATAAGCCAGACTGTGTTCAGGCCTGTATGTTTTAAGCACAGAAGACAGGTAGATAGACAAGGTACCATCAAAATGCCGATAAGCCAGACTGCGTTCAGGCCTGTATGTTTTAAGCACAGAAGAGAGGTGGATAGGCAAGGTACCATCAAAATGCCGATAAGCCAGAGAAGCTAGTTTATATTCTACTCTTGCTTCCACAGGGAGACAGTGGAGCTGCTTCAATAGGCTGGTTGCTGAGGTGGTCTTTCGTTTTCTGAATACCAGCCCAATTGCACTATTTAAGAAAGAGCGTGCCTCTCCGAAGTTAAGATTGACTTATTTCCCCTCCTTCCACCCCCCACCCCATCCCCGTCCCCCAAGAGATGCTTGTTTCAAACCTATTGACACTGCCTGACCCCCATCCCGACTGGAGCTAAAAATAACAGTCTTTGTGACCATTCACACTTCATCATCATCATCAGGTGCCCTGTCACATGGCGTTGGCGATCATGGACTTCCATCTGTTTCTATCTCTTGTTGCCTCAAGCACCTCTTCTGTTGTGACCAGGTGCTCCAATTCCCCTTTCCTCATAAAATGGCCCACAAATGTTGCCTGTCTTTTCCTAATATTCCCTATGAATAATCTTCTTGTGTCTGCTTCCATCAAGACTGTCTCCTTTGTTTTCTTTGCTGTCCATGGAACTCTCAACATTCTTCTTAGAAACCACATCTCGGCTGCCTCAGTCTGGCTTTGCTTGTTGACTGTCCACGCCTCACAACCGTATAACATTATCGGTTCTGTATAACATTCAAGAACTCTCTTCCTGATGTTAATTGATAGGCATTTGTTGGTAAGAATGCTTGTCATCTTCTTGAATGTTGTTTTGGCTTCACACTTGGCACTCCGTCAATGGCGTCGACCGTCTCGTTCAACAGTTGAAGGGATACAACCGCGTTTGACTTCCAAATGTGACACGCTTGTGTCCCTTGGTGTACTTTTACACTGTGTGGCTATTTGCAATGCACTGCTTGTGTGTGGAAGGTGGGTAGGGTTATTAAATCAGACTGAAAGCGAAGACTAAATGAAATTTTACCAGCTGCATTATGTTATCCGCATTCCTACAAGGTATGGCATACCAATATGACTTAGTGGAAATAAGCTGGGAAATTGTCATGGATAATTCCTGTATTTGCATGTCCATGTAATGTCTGTACTGTTGTTGTTTTTTTACTATCGGACGAAATCTGTTTTTCATTTACAAATTTTGAACATTTTTGATTTTTTCCATTTACGAATGTATGTATTTGTTCAAAAGCATTATCTGTCCACTATCTGCTCTTTGAATGTCCTATTTTATTTACGACATATAGAAATAACAATCTCGATTTTTCATGTACTGACTCTAGAGATATCCTTTACAACAAAAATAATGATATTATTTCGGTAGTCCAGCTGATTCTCAGATCCCCTGTTGGCAGATTGTTATGAAGAGTTAATTAATTGTTGTCTGTTATTGATTGACACTGTTAACTTATTGTTCTGAATTCTTAATTGTTATTGTTCCCCTTCTTACATTCAAACTCCCACTACCCTTCCCATCCCCGTCCCCCACCCTTTTTTTTCTCCCTATGTATGTGTGTGTGTGTGTGTGTGTGTGTGTGTGTGTGTGTGCGTGTGTGTGTGTGTGTGTGTGTGTGTTGTGTGTGTGTGTGTGTGTGTGTGTGTGTGTGTGTGTGTGTGTGTGTGTATGTGTGTCTAAAATCACTATTGTGAACAGACATTAAATAAAGATTCCATTCCATTTACGACCATTATCACAACACGTTTTTTTTTTCTGTCGCTAATATGACATGTTTTGCTATCCAAGATGTATTTAAACCTAGAATAACAATTGTGTACCGTTTGATGGACACATTGTACATGTAGCTGGTGTCTGGCTTATCATAACAGCAAAGAACAGTGAAGAAAAGCGGTCACTACATGTACTTGTAGTCCTGGGCATAAAGCATGATTACAACACAGACAGTCTCACAGAGTGGTAGCAGATATACAAAAGGGTCTGGAGATGAACTTGCAGCGACAACAGATGGATTCGTATGGAGGGCCATGATCGTCAATGCCGTACGGTATGATGATGATGATGATGATGATGATGATGGTGGTGGTGGTGGTGGTGGTGGTAATGGTGATGTTTCGTGATGATGATGATGATGATGATGGTGGTGGTGGTGGTGGTGGTGGTGGTAATGGTGATGTTTGATGATGATGATGATGATGATGATGGTGGTGGTGGTGGTGGTAGTGATGTTTGATGATGATGATGGTGGTGGTGGTGGTGGTGGTGATGTTTGATGATGATGGTGGTGGTGGTAGTGGTGATAATGGTGATGTTTGATGATGATGATGATGATGATGATGATGATGATGGTTGGTGGTGGTGGTGGTGGTGGTGGTGGTGATGATAATGGTGATGATTGATGATGATGATGATGATGATGTTGAAGTTGGTTGGTTGGATGTCCACCAACTGCAAAAACTTAACCCTTTGACTCCAGCACCCTGTCCATCAACTGCAAAAACTTAACCCTTTGACTCCAGCACCCTGTCCACCAACTGCAAAAACTTAACCCTTTGACTCCAGCACCCTGTCCATCAACTGCAAAAACTTAACCCTTTGACTCCAGCACCCTATCCAGCAACTGCAAAAACTTAACCCTTTGACTCCAGCACCCTATCCACCAACTGCAAAAACTTAACCCTTTGACTCCCGCACCCTATCCACCAACTGCAAAAACTTAACCCTTTGACTCCCGCACCCTATCCATCAACTGCAAAAACTTAACCCTTTGACTCCCGCACCCTATCCATCAACTGCAAAAGCTTAACCCTTTGACTCCCGCACCCTATCCACCAATTGCAAAAACTTAATCTTTCGAGTTCCTCACCCTATCCACCAGTTTCCTGCAGGATGCTGGTGGACAGGGTGCGGGAGTCAAAGCCTTCAGTTTTTGCATTTGCTATCATGGTTAAAATGCAGGATGCTGGTGGACAGGGTGCAAGAATTAAAGGGTTAAGTTTTTACTTTTGCTAGCATGGTTGACAATGCAGGATGCTGGTGGACAGGCTGTGGGAGTCAAAGGGTTAAGTTTTCACTTTTGCTAGAATGGTTGACAATGCAGGATGCTGGTGGACAGGGTGCAGGAATCAAAGGGTTAATTTAAAAGTCACATGTCCAGACCAAGATGGCGCAGAGGTATAGCACGTGCCTTCCCAAACTCTCTGCACCGGTTTGGCACGTGCGAGAATCATGCGTATGGAATTTTCTATGTGCGTGCAACCTGCAGTCCACCCAGCTGTCAATGGGTACCTGGCCCTCTTTACAGTTAGGGGAAGGTAAAGCTGTGAGGGAGAGATGATACAGGCACCACCCTCATAATACTGGACCTGAGAAATGTTAAATATCTCTATCACCTCACTCCCCTATGACCCCAGTGTCATGGGACAACCTTTTGACCTTTAACATCATTGAGTCCTCGTTTCCAACAGAAAGTATTGAAAGCGTTTTCAGCACTATGTACAAAAATGGCAGGTAAGATGAAGGACATTTCCTTTCTCAATGTGTCTATTATGCGAATATTCGTCCAAGTATAACATAATTTTTGTGACACTCTTCCCAAGCTCCATATATAACATTACTTTGTGATACTCCCGCCAAGCTCCAAGTATAACATAATTTTGTGATACTCCCGCCAAGCTCCAAGTATAATATAATTTTGTGATACTCCCGCCAAGCTCCAAGTATAACATAATTTTGTGATACTCTCGCCAAGCTCCAAGTATAACATAACTTTGTGATACTCCCGTCAAGCTCCAAGTATAACATAATTTTGTGATACTCCCGCCAAGCTCCAAGTAAAACATAATTTTGTGATACTCTCGCCAAGCTCCGAGTATAACATAATTTGTGTTACTTCCGCCAAGCTCCAAGTATAACATAATTTTGTGATACTCTCGCCAAGCTCCAAGTATAATATAACTTTGTGTTACTCTCGTCAAGCTCCAAGTATAACATAATTTTGTGATACTCTCGTCAAGTTCCAAGTATAACATAATTTTGTGATATTCTCGTCAAGCTCCAAGTATAACATAATTTTGTGATACTCTCGCCAAGCTCCAAGTATAATATAACTTTGTGTTACTCCCACCAAACTCCAAGTATAACATAATTTTGTGATACTCTCGCCAAGTTCCAAGTATAACATAATTTTGTGTTACTCTCGCCAAGCTCCAGGTATAACATAACTTTGTGTTAATCTCGCCAAGCTCCCAGTATAACATAATTTTGTGTTAATCTCGCAAATCTCCAGGCATAACATAATTTTGTGTTACTCTCACCAAGCTCCAAGTATAAATAATTTTGTGATACTCTCGCCAAGTTCCAAGTATAACATAACTTTGTGATACTCTCGTCAAGCTCCAAGTATAACATAATTTTGTGTCACTCGCGCCAAGCTCCAAGTATAACATAATTTTGTGATACTCTCGCCAAGCTCCAAGTATAACATAATTTTGTGATACTCTCGTCAAGTTCCAAGTATAACATAACTTTGTGATATTCTCGTCAAGTTCCAAGTATAACATAACTTTGTGATATTCTCGTCAAGTTCCAAGTATAACATAACTTTGTGATATTCTCGTCAAGCTCCAAGTATAACATAACTTTGTGATATTCTCGTCAAGCTCCAAGTATAACATAACTTTGTGATATCTCGTCAAGTCTCCAAGTATAACATAACTTTGTGATATTCTCGTCAAGTTCCAAGTATAACATAACTTTGTGATATTCTCGTCAAGTTCCAAGTATAACATAACTTTGTGATATTCTCGTCAAGTTCCAAGTATAACATAATTTGTGATACTCTCGTCAAGTCCAAGTATACATATTTGTGATATCTCGCAAGTCCAGTATAACATAATTGTGATAT